>CAAKHG010041925.1:0-10602 GCA_901007715.1 Dactylopterus volitans | reverse complement strand
TGTGGGGAGGGCTGTTGTGAGTGTTACTGCCTGCTATCATCTGGCTCAGCCTGGACATCAGTTTGATTAATACTGCTTTTCTCCAACTGACCTCTAAGGTCACTGGAATAGTGGGTATTCAGTTTTTCCCATTCCCTGGTGCACTAGAGGGGAGTAATGGCCGTATAATGTGTTTTCCTGTTTCCCCTTTTATCTGTCTACCTCTAATTCATACTCTCTCATCTTCCCTGGCTGCTTCTCCTTGATCTGTCCTTCTTCTTGTCTGACGTACTATATCTCTCATACTCATCCATTTCTTTCTCTCTACCACCATTTCTTTCTCTGTCCTCATCTTTCTGACTTATGCTCTCCCTCCACTACTATGCTCTCATCTGTAATACAATCAAGCACAGCCATAATGCAATGTATTGAAAGAAACTGGAGCGAGGCAAAGGGAACAAATCTACAAGAGGCTATCATCCAGTGAGGTTTTGCTAAACACAGAGACAATAAACACATGCACAGCCACCTGTGCCTGACGGTCTTTACTGGCACGGGTCTGGTAAGTAAGAAGTCACAGGGAAAAGAGGGAAGGAGGCAATGGAAAATTGATTGTTTTGTTAGCAGCTTTTAGAGGTGTATGTTGGTGATCTACTTCCTGAATATACCTTATTCAAAACAAGTTTTGTGTCCTTGTCATATTGTCATACTGGCCATTACAAGCTCCTGATCGTTTGCACTGACATGGCCACCTCCTGTACAATGCCAGTAGTTCAATACTTGCAATGTAGCAGAATACTGCAGCAAGTTTAGCTATACACAGAATGCATGTATCAAAAGACATACTAAAAATGTATATTTGTTTATACACCTAATGCAGTATGATACAACGACCCTGTATTGCATCCTTCCCTCGTAAGAATTACAATGTTTTATTTTATCAAATCTGTTCTACAGAGATTCTGATTATTTAAATAATCAATTTGGATTGTAATTTGTGGTGCCGTTGAATTGTAATGGGCTATACTCAGTGGTGTTCCTAATGCTATGTCCATCCCAATTATGTGAATTGGCATGGAAAACATATTAGTGATCATTCTCAAAATTGACTGGTAGCATCCCGGCCTCTAGAATATCAGTTTAAGGGGACCTGTAATGTTCATGTCAAGCTCAATATATTTTATTCTGTGACTCCACTATAGTACCTTTGATTCACAGTTGAATAATTCCTTCTTTATGCCGTATACTAGCCCTTTATGCAGCTCCCCAAGTTCATCCTCTGTCCTCTAACACAAACCATTTTAGATCCTGTGTCTTTAAGGTCCTCTTGTTGATTTGCCCACCTCTAGAAGTCTACCAAGGGGCAGCAGTGCTTGTGAGCATTTGATGGGCATTCTGTGCAGAGAATCAAAAGACATTCATGGTGGGCTGATGTCAGTTTGTTGCGTAAGGGGAAGAAATGCTGAAAAATAAGTATTTAGAGAAGCGTGAAACTGAGCTTCATATATTTTTACCATATTATTTGAAACTATGGCCATATATAGGAGGAACAACTGATATTATGACATTAGTTATACTGTTGTCAAAATGAAATGTGTAAAATAATGTGTAATAGGATCAATTTTAAATGAAACAAATGTCTGTTGATTATACATCTTTTTTTTTTAATTTTTTTTATACGTTTTATCTATGCATGCCTAATAAAAGGGAAAATGAGTGTCTACTAAGCTGTGTTCAGAGAACAATATATTTGCATCAGAAGTTCTCCCATTCATGAAAGTGAGATAGCTGAGTTAACATAGTTATGGTGCAACACAGGCACTTGAAACATCAAGGCGAAGGGCTATAGGCTAAACTATGGTGGGGCATCTTAATGTCTGATAAGCCTTAAGATTTAGGAATTGAAAAGGTACACTGTCACTATGTACATTTTGTCATTGGTAATTTCTGTAAGGTAGGCCTTACCAAGATGGTGTCTCTGAATGTGTGTGGAAAGAGCCCAGTTGTGTAATCTTAGTGTGGAGAGTGCACCGTCAATTTGTCTCACATTCACTATCCTCCATCCCCCGACCCTCATCCTTTTTTCTCTGTTTCTCACTGTTCCCTTTTTCGAGCCGTGCCTGAGCATGACGAACATGCACGCGTGCACACACACACACACACACACACACACACACACACACACACACACACACACACACACACACACACACACACACGGATCATGAATCTTTCATGTGAGCGGCCTTTATAATCCCTCAGGCGTGCTCTCAGAGACCCACACATACCCGCCTCCATCACCTTGCACCAGGAGAGAGAGGGAGAAGTGGGTTGGAGAGAATTAGGGTGGAGGATGGGGGCTAGGGTGTGGATGAGGTAGTAGAAGGGACAGAAAGAAAAATGAATGACAGAAAAATGGATGAAGAGAAGGAGACATGCAAAGGGGAGGAGGATGCGGCAGTGGGACGAGAGAGAGAGAGAGAGAGAGAGACGGTGTAGAAGCAGCATAACACACACACACACACACGCACGCACGCACGCACGCACGCACGCACGCACACACACACACACACACACACATTATCAACCTCCACCCCTCATGAGATTAGAGGGGGGACACATGTACCCATGATAGATACACATATCCATAAATGTATACATTGAAAATGCATATGAAAACATTGGATACAATCATAAGGTTACACCAAATTTTGAAAAGATTTGTGATTCTTTTGGTTTTAGATGACAAGTGAATATCTGCAAATGTAGAATACACATTTGTGCATAAGGGAAAACATGCATGCAATTAGATCTTTTAATTAAAATTAAACCCTGGTTTAGAAGTCAAAATCTGGTTTAAAAGAAGTTAGTGGATCAAGAAATTGAAAAAATTGTGCAAAGTATTACTTGAACTTAAAAACCTGAACTGCATGAAGGCAAACTGTGTTGTAATGTGATTTAATGAAATTTGGTGCAAATGTCCACATGGACTCAAGGGTGACATATTCTCACTATAACTCTGAAAAAGACAAGATACCTTTAATACGTTTTTTATATGATGGAGACTTTGAAGTAATTCATTATATAATGGATCGGTATGGACATAAACTGTAACCTGAGTGGTTGGTAGAGGACAAAACGGATGGGCTGTGGTTTTATTGCGATATTACCTCTGCTTGGTCTCTTGAGAAATTGCATCAATGGTCAGACTCAATGTGGGTATCAAAACAATTTTATGAACTCAATGATAAGAATAAGTAATATTTAGTTAGGATAGATTTATTTTTGGTAAATAAATCCTCCCATTTCTCCCCTCATGATTGATATGAAGACATTCACAGATCAGCCATAACATTAAAACCACACGCTGCAAGAGACTCTCCCTGGTGGAGAATTTTAATGTTGAATTTATGTTGAATTTTTGGTTGAGAAAGGCGTTAAGATCTTATAATAATTGTGATGCTGTTGAAATATACTCAGTTATACTGGGAGGTGTCCCGAATAGTTTGTCATACAGATGCATATGATTATTTTTAAAAATATTGCTGAAGGGTGACTTTATTGCAGGGTATGCATTATATTCTAAGGTAAACATGCAGTGGTTTGAATGTTATAGCTGATTGGTGTATGTCTTCACTGGATTTATTTAATCCTATTTACATCTTCCTCCCCAGGACATGTTTAGATAAGTACTTCATAATGGTTCCCACAGCAAACTCCCATCATAGTTGATTAGCTTAAGACTGGCTGTGGTTAGTGTGTCAGCCCAAATACCAGGTTGTCCTGAATAGTTGATAATAAAGTGACAATGGAGGACTCACAGGGGGACTGGTCAGCACAGTTGTGGCTGCTGCTTTAATTACCCGAGATGACACAACAGCAGAGAAACCATTCTCACCAGCTAGATGAGCTTATTATGCACATCTCAGCTACATTTCATCATGCACTTTACGTCTGAGCCCCACCTACCAAATACAATTAAGGTGAGTTATGACCACTCTATATGAGGGGCAGGGATGGTGGGGAGAAGTGTCCTTCTGTGTCTGTGCATGTGTGTGAGGGTGGGTGTGTGCTTTAACGAAGCAGTATGTAACCCCAGTATGTAAGGGGTTGGAATGTGAGTACCAATCACATGGACATTGAAAATACAACTATTTGTAGCTCACCTATACGCGTACAGACACACAAGCTATACATACACAGTGCTATACAGACATGGTCCCCTCCTTGGTGGAATAGATTGAAGGGGACAAACAGGCAGTGGGTTGAGATTGAAGGGGGTGGGAGTGCTGTGGGTGGCGGAGGGTACACTGCCAATTTCACGCCTCCGCTCATCTCCGCCTCTTCCAGCTGAACGCTGCATGCTCTTCTCTTCTGTCTGCCTCTCTTCCCCCCAACTCCGCCTAACGACCTATACACATACAACTCTTTCTCTGATGACTGTACCCCACACCTCCACCTATCCCGCCTTTCCTATTGCCCCCCCCTCCCCCATTCCTTCATGGGTTGAAGAATGACAGCACTTTAGCATGGGGATCCATCTCTATATAGCATCCAAGACCACATTATAAACTATATTGCAGCTACCTTGAAAAGACACAGAGACAGAGAGACAAAAACAGAAACTTTGTACCATTGTAAAGCAGCATTAGAAAAACCTTGTCCATGTTCAGTCTTTCTGCACCCGCATCCATCTCAAGATGGATGCCTTGGTGCACTCTCTAGACATTGCTGGCGGAATAAGGACAAAATGAGGGTGTAGAATCAAAATAACAGCGCAATTTGCATTTGTAAATATAACATTTGTTTATAGCATGTGTGATACTTCTCTATAATGACCTCACCACTGATTGAAGCGGGCTTCCTAATTCAGCATTAATTACACAACAATAGAAGAGGGCAATTAGGCAGTTGCGATGCAATGCTGACAATTTCCCACCTGGACTAATGTAAACCCAACATTATTACCGTCACCATCACCTAAACAGTCATAAACGTCAGCTTCAATATATTGTACAACAGTTGCTGTATAACTCAGAAATATTTTCCTCTATGTCACAGTCTATCTATGCTTTTCTCTTTCTGACAATCTCCTTCTCAAACACCAACAAATAGCACAAAAGTGGTGATTTTTTCCTAATTGGTAAAAGCAGGGACATTTACAAACGCAGGGCAACACGGTGGTGGTCATCACATTTGTCAATTAATTTAATTTAGGCATTGAAAATGGGTGACATGGTGGTGTGGTGGTTAGCACCGTTGCCTTCTATGTGGAGTTTGCATGCTCTCCCTGTGTCTGCGTGGGTTCTCTCTGGGTACTCCAGCTTCCTCCCACCTCCAAGGTGAGGTTAATTGGCTACTCTAAATTGCCCGTAGGTGCGCGTGCGACTGTGAGTGGTTGTCTGTCCTTCATGTGGCCCTGCGACTAGCTGGCGACTCGTCCAGGGTGCACCCCGCCATTCACCTGCTGTCAGCAGGGATCGGCTCTAGCACCACTGCACCCCGTAACCGGAATAAGCGGAAGACGATGAGATGAGGTGAGATTTACAAATGCAGGTAGTCATGGAGGATCTTCTGTTTGTAGAGGAACAATGTATATAGTCCTGCTGTAATGCAGACACTGACTGCTGTATCTCACACACACATGCATATACATGTACAAACAAAGGCACGGAGACAAATTCACAGATACATGCGAGAAAGCGAGAGAAAGAGTTAAATGTTAAACAGATGTGGAAGCATGTGTGTGAGTGTGTGTGTGGGGACTTGGGACATGAGATGAACTCAGTGTTGTGTGTAAAACCTCATCTGATGGTTTGATTTTATCACCATTTTATTTTTATGAGTGGGTTTATGATTGATTGGGTGATGAATTGGTATTGATATTTATAATTCTTGATGGTCTGCTGTTGCATGCAGAATACAAAATCTTAGGATCACATCTGCAGAGAAAGTCATTAAATTTTGCACAAATGTCAATTCAGGCTCAAGATTGAACTGATTTCATCTTGGTAACCAGAGGTCATGATCCATATGACCTCATACCTGTCTCCTGAACATGATATTTCAGGAATACATGGTGTCACGCTCTGTCTCTGCTCTGCCACTCCCACCTCATCTGCCTGTATTCGCTGCACCTGTCATCGTTAATTGCTCCTCTCGCTATTTAAGCCAGCCCCACACTGGACCTGTTGCCGGATTGTTCTCTGCGATATGCGAGTCATTCCAGCGTTTGCCTGCCTGCCTGCCCGGTTTCGACCCTGCCCGTCCCCGACCTTCCTGCTCTGCCCGCTTCCCGGACCTACGACCCATTCTTCACCCCCGACCATGAGTTTCGCCCGTGCCCTTCTGGACTGCCCCCTCGCTATCGACCTCGTCGCCTGTCCGCCCGCCTGTTACGGTCCCCGCTTCCGGACCTCCACTCAGACCGTAAGATGGACTCGGCCTCCTGTCTGCCTGCTTATCTCGAACTTTTCGTGTGGGCCAGTTTCTGCCCCGTCCGCTTGCTCTGCGGCCTGGTTTGGCGCCGAGCTCTGGAGCCCCAGAGACTGCATCGAGTTTCCGCATCCACTCACTACTGCGAGCCTCGCGCTCCCTCTACTGTCCGGACGCCTGTACTGCAGTCAACTCATTAAAGCTTATTACAAACTCTTCTAGGTTGTCTGTGTTCTGTGTTTGGGTTCTACCACCAGCCGTCACAGTACAATCCGGCCAGTCATAGACCCAGCGGAACACGTTCCTCCCCATTCCCGCCTCTCCTGGATGGAAGGAATGTTGCACCAGCACGAGGCGCAGCTGGCTTCGAACGCAGCAGAGGCCAGGCAAACCGCATCAGCACTGGAGCAGGTGCTCACCGTGCTAGCCTACCAGGTCCAAGAGCAGACTTTTAAGGTGGCTTTTGCTGTTAACCACCTTACTGGCAGAGCTCGCCTGTGGGGAACAGTGGAGTGGGAGAAAGGCACCCCAGCCTGTTCCTCCTTCCAGGCGTTCTCAGCAGAGCTCCGCAAGGTGTTTGGACCCGTGGCAATGGGACCTGATGCCACAGGGGGGCTCCTGAACCTGAAACAGGGGAACCGTTCGGTGGCCGACTGCGGCATTGATTTCCGCACCAGGGGGTGCCAGAGCGACTGGAACTTGGCTGCCCAGTGTGACGCCTTCCTCCTCGGGTTGGCGCCTTGCATCAAGGACGAGATGGTCTCCTTCGACCTGCCGACTTCCCTCGATGGGCTCATCGAGTTTACCACCCGTCTGGACAGGTGAATACAGGCAAGGAGGAGGGAGCATCGTCGGGAGGGGGCACACCACCGACCGACTACTCGGTAGTGCGGGTCACCAATTGCCTTCGATCCTCCACCAGAACCGTCCATGAGCAAGGACAAACCCATGCAGGTGGGGTACACCAGCCTGACACCGCAGGAACACGAGCAGCGGCGTCGGGGAAAACTCTGCCTCTACTGCGGACAGACAGGGCATTTTGTCTCTGGCTTTCTCGTAAAAAGGAGGGCTCAGCAGTAAGGAGGGGCGTACTGCTGAGCCGGACCCAGGGCCCTGATCCCCTACCCCGACCTGTGTTCCACTCCCAACTCTTGTTGGCAGACGGCGCACACACCCTGGCCACCCTGATCGATTCTGGAGCAGGGGTTGGCGGATCAGTTGGGGATTGAACGAGTTCCCCTTCCGAGTCCAGTACCTGCCAGCGCCCTCGATGGACACCTCTTAGGGACTGTCACCCACCAGACTGCACCTGTCCACATGTTACTGTCAGGTAACCATCATGAAACTATTCAGTTTCACCTCCTGTCCTCCCCTCGCACCCCCTTTATTTTGGGGTACCCCTGGCTCTGCCAGCACAACCCTCACATAGACTGGGCCACTGCCACCATCCTGGGGTGGAGCACCCCATGTCATCAGACCTGCCTTAAGCATGCCAGCCAGCCACAGCACTCTGCACCCCCTGGGGACGCTCCAACCCTGTCCGGGTCCCCCCCGAGTACCACGACTTCCAGGAGGTCTTCAGCAAGGCGAAGCCGACATCCTTACCCCCTCATTGGCCTTACGACTGCGCCATCGACCTGCAGCCCGGCACCTCCCCACCCAAGGGACGTCTCTACTCCCTCTCCGGCCCAGAGAGAGAGACTATGGACACGTACATTAACAACTCTCTTGCGGCTTGGATCATTCGCCCCTCCTCCTCTCGTGCAGGGGCGGGGTTCTTCTTCGTGGAGAAGAAGGACAAGACACTGAGGCCGTGTATAAATTATCGTGGACTCAATGATATCACCGTAAAGAAGCGGTATCCGCTCCCTCTCATCTTTTCAGCATTTGAGTTACTTCAGGGGGCCACAATATTTACAAAATTGGATCTGTGCAATGCTTACCACCTCGTACGGATCCGGGAGGGCGACGAGTGGAAAACCGCCTTCAACACGCATTCCGACCACTATGAGTACCTGGTGATGCCGTTTGGCCTCACCAGTGCCCCGGCAGTCTTCCAGGCCCTCGTTAATGACGTGCTCCGAGACATGATTAACCGTTTTGTGTTCATCTATCTTGACGATATTTTGATTTTCTCCAGTACGCGTGAGGAGTACATCGGTCACGTGCAGGCCGTCCTCCAGCGCCTCCTTGAGAACTCCCTGTTCATTAAAGCTGAGAAACGTGAGTTCCACGCCTCGTCTGTCTCCTTTCTTGGTTTTATTGTGTCTCCAGGCTGCCTGAAAATGGACCCTTCTAAGGTTTCGGCGGTCACCTCCTGGCCTGCCCCTGACTCCCGTTGACACCTGCAACGTTTTCTGGGGTTCGCCAACTTCTACCGCCGGTTCATCCGGAATTAGAGCACAATTGCCACTCCGCTAACCGCTCACACCTCATCCAAGATACCTTTCCGCTGGACTCCCGCAGCCGATGAGGCCTTCCAGACCCTGAAATCGCGGTTTACCTCGGCTCCCATCCTCCTGGTCCCGGACCCAGACCGCCAGTTCATCGTCGAGGTGGATGCATCCGAAGTGGGCGTGGGTGCGGTGCTGTCGCAGCAGTCCGCCTCGGACCAAAAGCTCCACTCTTGCACCTTTTTCTCTCGTCGGCTTTCTCACGCCGAGAGGAATTATGACATCGGCACCCGGGAACTGCTAGCCGTGAAACTGGCCTTGGAGGAGTGGCGCCACTGGCTGGAGGGGACCCTACTCCCGTTCTTGGTATGGACGGACCATAAGAACCTCGAGTACATCCGGACCACCAAGAGACTTAACTCTCGCCAAGCCCGCTGGTCCCTGTTCTTTACCCACTTTGATTTTTCCCTCTCTTACCATCCCAGGTCCCGTAACGTTAAGCCTGACACTGTCCTGCCAGTATCAAGGGGAGGAGGATTCCTCTGAGGGAGCCGACCCCATTCTCCCTCCTCCCTGCGTCGTTGCCTCCCTGACCTGCGAGGTAGAGGTGAGGGTTAGAGCCGCCCAGGAGGGTCAGCCAGGGCCCAGCGACTCTAACCGTCTCTTTGTTCTGTCCGCCTTGAGGTCTGATGTGCTTCAGTGGGCTCACTCCTCCAAACTGACCTGACACCCGGGGATTTGTCGGACCTGTGACGTCATCAAGCAGCGCTTCTGGTGGGCCACGCTGGAGGAGGATGCCCGTGAGTATGTCAACTCCTGCTCCACCTGTAACATGAACAAGTCCTCCCACCAATCTCCTGCAGGGCTCCTTTGCCCCCTTCCTGTGCCCCGGCGTCCCTGGTCCCATATTTCCGTGGACTTCATCACCGGCCTGCCTGCGTCCAGTGGTATCACCGTCGTCCTCACTGTGGTCGATCGCTTTAGCAAGATGGCCCACTTCGTGCCTCTACCCAAGCTTCCGTCCGCTAAGGAGACGGCTCAGCTGGTCCTGCATCATGTTTTCCACCTCCATGGTCTCCCATCTGATGTGGTCTCTGACCGGAGCCCCCAATTTACCTATGTCTTCTGGCGTGAGTTCTGTGCGCTGCTCAGGGCTTCTGTTAGCTTGTCCTCCGAGTTCCACCCACAGTCCAACGGCCAGACTGAACGGGTGAACCAGGAGATGGAGATTGCACTGCGTTGCGTGGCGGTGCGCAACCCTGCCTCATGGTCCCAGCACCTTCTGTAAGTGGAGTATGCTCACAATTCTCTGACAATTATCGGCCACTGGTCTCTCTCCTTTTCAGTGCTGCTACGGCTATCAGCCCCCCCTGTTCCCAGTCCTGGAGGGAGAGATCTCCTGCCCATCGGTCCAAGCTTTTATCCGTCGTTGTCGCCCCACCTGGGCCCAGGCATGTGCGTCCCTTCTCCGCGCAGCCGAGCGCTACTCTTCGTCAGCCAACCAACGTCACTCTCCAGCCCCTGAGTATCAGGTTGGCCAGAGGGTCTGGCTCCCCACCCGGGACCTTCCTCTCCAGGTGGAATCGAGAAAGCTGGCGCCCAGATTCATTGGTCCCTTCCCTGTGGTCAAGGACATCAACCCGATGGCGGTAAGGCTGCAACTCCCTCAGTCCATGCGCATCCACCCCACCTTCCATGTCTCTCGGGTGAAGCCTGTGGTGTAGAGTTCCCTGGTCCCGCCCACTCCTCCTCCGCCGCCTCCTCGCCTCATCGATGGGGGTCCTGCCTTCTCAGT
>CAAKHG010041920.1:0-13884 GCA_901007715.1 Dactylopterus volitans | reverse complement strand
GTGGGGGGGTGGGGGGTGGTGGGGGTGGGGCAGAAGAGACATAAAAGAAGGAAAAAGAGGAAAAAGAACATGTTTACAAATAGATATACAGGTTAATATGTAGAAAACTATCAATCGCAATTATCTTGTCATTGTTCCTGTCAGTGCTTCTGATTCAGACCGCGAGACTTAAGCGACTTGGTGGATCAGCTGTATCATAAGGAAATGCACTAATCCCGTCTGGCAAGTAACAAATGCATGGACCGATGTTTCTGCATCTTTCTGACACAGGATAGGCCTGACTTAAGTGATGTTACATAGATGGAGAAATGACACGGGCGGAAAAATTACAGTCATTGAGGTATGTTTTATGGAGGAGTTTAAAGACTGATCAAAGATAACTCCAGGTGTCCTTACAGTGGTGCCGGAGGCAAGGACAATACCATCTGGAGTAGCTATCTCATTAGATAATGTGTTTCTTGGGTGTCTGAGAGCAAGTAGAAAATGTTGTTTTGTCTGAATTTAATAGCAGGAAACTTCAGGTCATCCAGGTCTTTATGACTTTAAGGCACACTTTGAGATTAGCTTGCTGACTGGTTTCCTCTGGCTTCATTGATAAATGTAGCTGGCTACAATCCACATAAATAAATGCATATGGAGTGTTTGTCACGATGTTGCCTAAAAGCATCATATATCGTGAATAAAACTGGTTCATTTAATAGTTCCCTTAACTCCAATTACATGTTTCTTTCTCTGCAATTGGATGAGACAGGCAGTGGCATCAAATGCAGCAGAGGTAAGGGTACATGGAAAAAAAAAAAAAAAAAACATAATTCAGGGGTTCAAATCTATATTTGTCCATTTGCATTGGACAATATGTTGTGACAACCTAATAAAATACATCCAGCAAGTTTGGAAATGTATGGTCAAATTTTAATTGATTTAAACAGGCAAATTTGCATCAGGCCCACACCGATTCTTGTCATTTTAGGCAGCAGGGCTCAGGAGTTAAAGTGGCTGCCTCACAAGTTTACTGAAGCCATTTCCAGCTCCAGAGGTTTTGTCTGTGTCCAAGAGTCCTTAAGCGAGACACTGAACCCACTGTTGCTCATGATGAACAGATTGGCACCTTGCATTGCAGCCTCCTCCCTCAGGTATTAATTTGTGAGTGAATGTGTGTGAATGGTGAATAAGGCAACAGTACTGCAAAGCAAGATGTTTTGAGTGCTGTATAAATGCAGTCTAATTTTTCAAATAGGTCGACATCTGTGGTTCAGTGTTGATTGCACAAGTTCTGATTCATGGTCAATTTGTGCCATCGGTAGTGCCCTCTAGTGGCAAATTCAAATGAAACTTTTAACGTTTAACGTTTAATGGTACCAGATTGGACATATTCGGTGATAATCGGCCAAACGTTTGTTGACTTTGGTCTATTTATGTACTGAGTCTCATTTGTACTGAGGCTCTTTTGTAGTTCAGGAGACAATATTTCGAAAATTAAATAAGATTTAAAAGACCTCTATTCAACTTTTGATAAGCTTTGTCCAGATGTGATTCGCAGAAAACGTGATGGCAATCAAAAATGTGTTTTACACCTTCAAAATGTTGGAAAATCAATCATTGTGGACTCTCTTTGTGCATCAAATTCCAAGTCAATTAGACTTATGGTTTGAGGGGCGTGGCCTTTAAATTAGGCGCATATTTCCTGTGAAACACATGCTCATCATTTCCAGTTAATGTGTTCATTATGTCTGCAGCACATTCCATCTCCTTGCAAACTGAGCAAAGCCATGAGACAAATAATGATAGAATGTCTGAATAACAATAGGGCTTCTGCTCTTCAGGGTTTAAACCGAAAATAAATGTAGGTATTAGTCCCTGGTGGCTGCTTTTGGCCAAATCCTGGAAAACCTGGTGAAAATGACAGGAGCACAGGGATGATTTCGTAAATAAGCATAAAGTTATGCATGGGTCTATAGCTGATGAAACACCTGGAATGAGAGACTCGATTACAGAAAGGATTGGAGTACATTGCCTGGTTGGTCATAGGCAGAAAAACTATGCTTACTGCAAAACATCCTAAAGTAGCCAAGTGGGAATGGAGGTAAACTGGTACTAGATTAAGATAAGAGGCGGATTTGTTCTCTTATGACAACAATTTCATTATCAAGTAACTTCATAAAGTCTTTACTGCCGAGAGCTATAAATGCATTGGGTGAATAGCTCTTTGACTCTCTGTCAACCTGATGACAAGTGTTGAAAAGAAAAAAAAAAACTTTACGTCCATGTCAGGAGCATGATTTCCGTCACCGTATTTTATCCATAATATCCTAGAGTGGAGAAATCAGTTATTTTTCGTTTGCATGATCACAAAGCAATTACCAGGCCTAATTTCACAGAATGAGTACAGCACTGGCCAAGGAAGTACCGCTTCGATTTTGGGCCGATCCTTTCAACATAGTGGAAAACTGTATTTGCTTTTATACTGGTGTTGGCGGAGGCCTGCGCTCTCCAGCTGCTCTCCCCAGTGTGATGATACAGCTGTATATGCAGCTGCAGGACCCGGAGCTCACCGACCTCTTCCTGGGCCTCCAGCATGGACACCACAATGTTGAAGTATTGAGTTACTCACTGGATTGTGCACAAAAAAAAAGAAAAAAAAAAGTGTATTTTATTAAGATCAGTGAATCGACCTTTAAATTTCACATATTTGGTAAGAATCCAAGCCTGAAGACATCTAGACACCAATTTTATGTCGGAGCTGTGAACGGTCGCTATCGGGCACAGCAAATTACACTGATTTATTAATCCTAGCGGCGTTATATGGGCTTTGCACATTTGTGTGCCAAAATGGTTCCACGATACCCCCCGACAACATTTCAACTGAGCATTCATTAAGTCACCAAGAAGTATTAAATTTGGTATGCATAAACATGACGTAAATCCGATGGGAAATCTGCCATTTTAATTCTATTTCTGTGTTTTCCCTTTATTTCTTTGCCATTTCCAGGTAGACACCCCCCCCCCCCCAGGCGGGCCATTACATCCATTTTGTCAAGTCAATTATATTTGTGTAACCCAAAATCACAAATTGTGCATTACTTCAGTGGCTTTATCATCTGTATAGTGAGCAACACCCGCCATCCTTAGACCCTTGACTCAAGTGAGGAAAAACCCTCGCAGTGTGTACAACCGTGTCCGCGAACAGCCACACAAGCGCGAGGGAACAGGCAGGTATGTGTGAATGTGTGTGCATACCCATACCGGGTTTCAGTTCCTTCTGAGATTGCATGTCTGCGAATGTGTGTGTGAGTGTGTCAGATATTCATCTTGGTCAGTGTCACTGATACAGCCATACTAGATAGGGCGACCATGCTGCTCCTCCCCTATCCCACCATCTCTCTCTCTCTCTCTCTCTCTCTCTCTCTCTCTCTCTCTCTCTCTCTCTCTCTCTCTCTCTCCCTCCCGTCAGCCTCTCCTGGCTCCTTCTCTCGATCCCATGGTGCAGAACAGAGAAGGGTGAGGAAAGCCTCCCCCTCCTCCTCTGCCCATCATTCTTGAGTCAGAGATGTCAGACGGACGGTCGCCGCATGACACACTGTCAGCGCTTTCACCCGTCAAGCCAAAGCTCCATTGTGCCGGGTTACTGTTTAACACCCAGGCTCCATATCTTGGAGTTTTATATACACATAAGGTTTCTGGGTCTGTGGTCTCTGTGCGGCGCTGTCAGTGTGAGGTCACCTCCCCCGGACTCCCTGACAGCCCAGAAACAAACACGTCGCCTTCAAACCCCGAGGTTTGCTTCACTTCGACGTGTCACACACGGCCGACGTCACTCCGCGACAGGGATGTTGAGTGTCGGCGGGTTGCCAGAGCCGCTGGGTTCCTGAATCCCCCACGTTAATGATCGGAATCTTTACACTGAATCGGGAACCACGAGTCCAAGGTCTCCGTGAACCCGGATGCATAAAATCCTCTGGCTGGCTAATGCTAAGTGCACAAGGCCAGTTAGCAACTCACCGGAAACACGGCGGACTCAGATGATCCGGATCACTGATTCACTCCAGTGAATCCAAGTAATCAGATAAATATTGCAATCAACAAGCGGTTAAACACACTGGTGACTGTTATGTGGCTGATATATTTTATGCACATGCAATGATGATGATTATTACTTTTTGCACGTGTTTTTATAGCTCTGTGCAGTATGTAGTTATATACTTGCACATTTTGCATTTTTGTTCATGTTGGTTGTTTTTGTTTATACAGCTACTTAAGATATTTAATTCTAAGTCTGTTTCTAATTTGCACAATTTGCATCTTTGTTGCATTTCTTGTTTTTATAATTGTGTTTTATTCTTATAAATTCAACTTACAGAACTTTTGCATGTTTTGGTTCTATTTGGTTGTCGTTCTATGTTCAGCAACGTATATGTGAACCTATAATTAACCTATACTTGCGTTGGAGTTTGACGCCCCGTCTGGTTTAGTATTTTAATGTGAGAAATATTCTAAAAGGATATTCGCTGTCTGGTGCAAAGCTGCTAAAGCTCAGCAAACAAACGAGGATTTCATATGCATATACATGGATTAGCCATGACATTATGACCACTGGCGGGTGAGGAGAGAAACACTGATTATCTGGTTACCATGGGAAACGTCTGTGGGAATATTAGGCATGTTAGGACATATCAGGCAGCAAGTGAACATTTTGTCCTCAAAGTTGATGTGTTAAAAGCAGGAAAAATTGGTGGATCAGCTGTGCGATGAAGATGCTGAGGGGTGAAAGGGAACGAAAAGCCGCCGAGCAGCACGAGGAGGTTCTCCACTAACTTGCACAACCACTTCAGGGTGTGTTTTGCTTTCAGGTCTTTGTGTAATGTGACAGGGAAATTAATTTACTGTGATCCGGTTTCTCCCAGGAGTCTCGAGTGTCCTGCGAAAGCCGTTAGAGCCTCATCTGTTTACAGTACTGAGATGTCCAGAATGATTCTTTTGCAAATTAAATCATGCAAAGATATCGCTTCATATTTTATTTCATGATGCTAATAAAGAGGCTCAAATCAGCAGCTTTATTGGCATAATGAGCTTCATGATGTCTTTGTCAGCACTTTGGCGTTAGCATGTTCAGTAGCTGCATAGTTTTACAGCAAAAGGTCTGCGTACGCTGTAGGTGTGTATTTTTTTTCTGTTTAAAAAACAGACAGAAACGCACTTGTGCACATTTGTACCATAGTCTTTGTGAATACTCTTTTCTGATTGGCTGGCATTAAAACCATATAACGCACATGCAGTTTGGCTCGAGCTTAATTAAGCTCAGCTGTCAGAGCTTCCTAATCAACCGAGTGGAGTTAGCAGCATCTAGCTAACTTGCTAAGCTAGGCTAATGATGGAAGGAGAAACCACCAATGGCTGATTTTAACATCTCTGAAGACGGAGATGCAGCAAAACTGTGAGAAAAAAAAACTGTGTAATTCTCACCTCTGCCATGATTAGCCCTTACTTACACCACGGGGGAATTACGCTTTTCGGATTGGCCACCAATCTAGAGATAAAACCGTGTAATGTGCGTACGGCTCAGCTCAAAGTTAATCACCAGGAATGAATCCGAGACCAACCGGTAACCGCAGCAACGCTAATGGGCACAGCCGTCACGGGTTCATGACCAGCTGAGCTAGCAACCTGACGGAGGCCGAACTCTGATTCTGATGTTTCTTTCATCATCTGCTGCGCAGCGTAGCGGCTTGACCGTATAAGGCCAACTAGAATAGTTCCTCTCTCATGACTTATGGCGTGCAAAACTTTGCCCACATATTTGCTTGTATTGAACAGTGTCGATATAAACGTGATTGGCCGACCGTCAGCCGCCCCCGTGAGAAGCTGTTGGTGATGCTCAACACCGACCGCGAGAACGCCGAGGAGTTGCAAAGTGCTGATTGGTTCGCATTGATGGAAACAAGTTGTGAGTGATGGAACACATCAAATCAAATCTCAGAGCTGGTCAGTGTGAGATTTGTGTGCCTGAGCCCCTCACATCCGTCACACAGAAGTATGCTTTAGCTATATTGTGTTGTTATATTAAAACACCAGCATCATTTAATAATGTCAAACATCCAGCGTAAATTTTTTTTGGAACTTTTTTTCTGTTTGTTTTTTTTAGAGATCAGTTGCTGGAACAGTTTATCTAAAGTGTTATTGGAGTTATTTTTTCCCTCTATGAATGCATTTTCCTTCCCTCCCTTTGAGAATTTGATATAATCCAAGAAAGATGAGTCTGATGTCTAATGGACATCACAGCTTCATAGCTAATGACCAGCGGGTTTTACATACTTCTTATGCACCTTTTATGATCACATGAAGTTTTGCACAAAGGCTCGGTGTCATATTGAAACCAGCAATGTCAGACTCATCAGTTCAGACAGGAAGTCGTGGTTCGGACATGTTGTTAATAGGAATACAAATACTCTGTGAGGTTATCAGCTAGTGAAAAAAACCAAAACTTAATTTTACGCGATGCCTTCGTGTTTGGGAAAACAAGCTACCTGCAGTAATTAAGAAGACAATGAACCATTGTTAAATTTAACTGAACTAAACACAACATCAACTCATCTGCCTGCTGTTTAATTATGCGTGTGTGTGACATTTACACCCATCAGCCGTAACATTGTGACCACTGACAGGTGAAGTGAATAACACTGATTATCTGTTTCCATGGCACCTGGCGGGTTAAATCAGGCAGCAAGTGAACATTTAGTCCTCAAAGTTAATGTGTTAGAAGCAGGAAAAATGGGTGAGTGTGAAGATCTGAGCCACTTCGACAGGGACCAAACTGTGATGTCTAGACAACTGGGTCAGAACATCTCCAGAACTGCAGCTCTTGTTCCTGGTCTGCAGTGGTCAGGACCTATCAAAAGTGGTCCAAGGAAGGGAAAGAGGTGAACCGGTGACAGGGTCATGGAGGCCAAGGCTCACTGATGCAGATGATGTTCTGCTGGGGAACCTTGGGTCCTGCCATCCATGTGGATGTTCCTCTGACACGTAGCAGCTACCTAAGCATTGTAGCAGACCATGTCCCCCCTTCCATGGAAACAGTATTCCCTGATGGCAGTGGCCTCTTCCAGCAGGATAATGCTCCCTGCCACAAAGCAACGATGCTTCAGGAACGTTTGAGGAACACAACAACCAGTTCAAGGTGTTGACTCGGCCTCCAGGTTCCCCAGATCTCAGTCCGATCCAGCATCTGTGGGGATGTGTTGGACCAACAAGTCCAGATCCATGGAGGCTCCACCTCACAACCTCCAGGACTTAAAGGATCTGCTGCTGACATCTTGGTGCCAGATACCACAGCAACACCTTCAGAGGTCTGGTGGAGTCCAGACCTCCACGGGCCAGAAGGGGGACCTACACAGTATTAGAATTGTGGTCATAATGTTATGGCTGATCAGAGTAAAAGTGTCCTCCTCCTTCGACTTTCATTCATTGAAATCTGGTTTCTCTTCCTCACTCTGTCATTGGAAATTCAAATTTGCGAGCACTCCTTATTGGAGGTAAGAGGTGTTAATTTCTCGCGATGGAACTCAGATCATCAGAGCTCGGAGGACACATGCAAACAAAAATGTGGCGTTGGGACCTCTGCCAGTGTGGCCACGTCTCCATAATTCCAGAAGGGAAGAGCTAAAAAGTTCTTCAGCCTCATTTACCAGCAGCGATGGGGCCCTTCTCCCCTCCCCAATGCTGCTTTGCAGCTTTGAGCAAGGATAAGGCCCACTTGGCAGAGGGACTCTTGCCTGCCACCAGCGCGACAAGAAGGCAACAGGAAGTTAGCCAAACGCTCTCAGCGCTAGCAAACGGGAGCTAAGTAGCAGGGAGGCCACCGCGACGTAGCTTTGGCTGCGCGTCGGCCAGATTCCAGCATGAATAAGTAAGCGCGGCGAGATCTGTCCGATTTTCCCTCAAACCCCCCGCGGCGCCGAACCGTCTGACACCTGCTAGGATCGTTCATTACCCTTCCCTCACATGCATTATTTCACGAGATAAAAATAGCTCCATCTATTTTTGATGGGCACCGATGAAATGAGTGAGGTTAAAGCCAGCTTGCGCTCGACACAGCAGCGGCGTGCCAGATGAGGAGATTACCGCCGGTTAAGCTGTTCCAACTGTGGATCCCGACAACCAAAACACTCATCAGGTCACAGTTTGCTTATTAGAAAACAAGAGTCTTCTAGGGACGCTGAATTATGACTTGCTGCTCGGTGGCGAAGGTTTTTCTGCGCCTTCTTGAATCAAACTGCACTTTTGCAAAGAGCACCGGGGCCAGATGAATTAAACAGCGCTGGTGTGAGCTGGTGTGTTTGCTCCCTCGGTCCTGAAGCCCAGCCCGCTCCCGTGCTGCTGGTTTATTGATCTGGCAAAAAGCTACACTATTCACTTATTTATCAAAAGTCGCGAGGCTGGCTCTGCTGAATATAACAAAAAAGAAAAAAAAAAAAAGTGAAATAAACACACAAGCACGAGGTAACGTCTCATTTGGCAAAGGCGGAGCGATCACATCTTCAGAGACGCCGAGGCACTGAACTTTAGACGAATAAGACGTTCGGTGGTGGAAAAGAATTCAAAGTTGATGTCAGCGAAAGAGAAACATCTTTCCTGTTTTGATTCTTTCACCAGAAAACATCCCTACATTTCTGCCTTTTGATTATATGAATTTATCAGATTCTTGTGATTATCGCAATTATCATATCACACCTTTGCCGTTTTGAGGTCGGAGCTGAGACGATAAGAATTCGAATCAGTCTTGACCACTGAAAGAGACTTGCTGTTTGATTTGCTGTAATTTGCAAACAAAAAAAACTATTAAATACATTTATATACATATAAAGACAAAGAAAATAGCGAAGATTCTCTGCTTTCTCGGTTTTGTGTTATTGTAAATCTTGGATTGTAAAAAAAAGAAAAAAAACTGGGCCACCAAACAAGATTTTCTGCCTACTTTTGGGAAAAAAGAATTGCTAATTAATGTAAAAATGGGTCACAGGCTCAATGCTGGTCAGAACTAATTAATTGTGGGATACGGTTACGCTTACGAGCTTAAAGGTTGTTTAGTGGACAAACAGTGCAGTCATTCATCCAGCGCGGCGCTAAGACACGGGGGGGCGGGGCAAAACCGCTCCATCGGAAAATGGCTGGAATGATAAAGCGACACTGGTGAGAGAGGAAAGAAGGAACGAATTGTGGAGAGAGAGAGAGAGAGCGAGAGAATGGATGCTTCCATACGGCGGTGAAAGATGGGGGAAGGTAAAGAGTGAGAATGATGGGAGACAGAGGCAGGTGAGAAGTAGTGGCGGCAGTGCTGGATCGTAATGATGAAGTGTGTAAGAGTGTGTGTGCGTGTGTGTGTGTGTGCACATGAGGCCGCTAGCTATCCAGGGAGGGAAGCAAATTGGGAGGGTGAAACGCCACCAGCCAAGAGGTCCACCAGCATCCGGGGAGAAACAGCATCTGTCTCAGCAAAATGGGGGAGGAACAATCAATAACTATACAGTTAAGGTGTGTGTGTGTGTGTGTGTGCGCGTGTGTGTGTGTGTGTCACTGCTGCATTGGCTCTTGCAACTTGCTTACGCTGCACCGGCGCGGCTGTGTGGCGAGATGCGAACGCAAACACGAGCCGGAAGGCTTCCGTGTTTCTACGGGTTCATGTGAAAGATTCCGAGGTGTTTCCGTGCATCAGCGAGCTCCTCTCACCTTCGCGAAGGTTATTCGTCCGCCGGTGTGGATCAGGCCTATTAAGATGCCGATTAAACGGAGTCTTGGACCGTCACAGTAAAAGCTCTCTCTCAAATGTGCAGTCTATTTTGATATTAGACCTGCGGCCTGCGGCCCACTCCTGGATTCCAGCATACGTGGATGCTACAACGATCGGAAACAACCGCACACGCTCAGCCGCGCGAGAACTGTGGCGTTTTGCAGCCTTCGGGAACACGGCGCCGGCCGGGTGTCGTCACGCTATCTTTACTCATTCATAAAACGCACCCGTGTCGGTTACCATGACTCCCCTACCCCACCACGGTCGGGGGCCACACGCCTAACAACACTGACGTCAGCCAACCGCCCGCCCATCCGACGACGAACCCACTTCCCGCGTGTACAGAGTGAACCAGAGGTCACCTGGGTGGTGGTCATGCCGCTGACAGGCCCCGCCCACATCTCTGCAAAAAAACAGCCACTTCCTCGTACAGATTTTAAGAAATTTGGGAACAAAACTTGCGAGAAAAAAGTCTCTTTGCGAGCTCGGACAAAATCTCAGATCTTTGATTTCAACACAGGAGGGGGGGGGAAAAAACACTGTTGTGTCTGCGTTTTTTTGTTGTTGTTGAGAGCATCTTGATTTGCGAGCGCCGCCTGGTCATCTGCAGCTGATTAAATCGGCGCTGCCTCCCCATCAAGGTCGAGCGGCTGCCTAAATCAAAGGCCTCGTCATGCCGTCTCGCAACATCGCAGCCATAAAAACACACGCGAGAAAGGCGTAATCTCACCGAACGGCATGCCGCTAACAGCGCCTCTGTACTTGCCAACGCTGACAAGGAGGCTCCGTCCAAGAGCTGCCGAGACGATGGGTGACCGCTCATTCAGGGTGATGAAGGATTAGCTCGATGCAAATATCGCGCAATCCATGTCATGGATTTCCGTCTTTTTCATGGATTCATGCTGCAAATCATCAGTTGTTTCATTCACAAACAGGCAGTATATAAGTACACATGGACACGCCCCCCCACCACTGACACGGCCTCTCACACACACACACACGGATCGGTGACGGATTAGTGTGTGTGTGTCCGGCGCCATCAGAACGGCGACGCACTGCACGCATTTCTGGATGTAACCTTTGAAGTGTAATAAAAACGGGGGAGAAACACTCTGTGATCTCCCACAAAGAATAACCCTGCCGGCCAGATTCCCTGCAGTCAAAGGGACCGCCTGCTTCCCGGCGCGTGTCAGAGGGAATTAGGAGCCCTGAATGAGAAATCAAATCACACAGCATTCCCCTTTCATCTCCCATCTCGGATCTATAGCACGTCATAAAGCACGACGGAGGAGACGGCGAAGCGCTCCGACGTATGATGAGTGGAACGGCTTCTTTTGGGGGAGGGGGGGCTTTTCCCTTTTTTTGCGCACAATTTAATTCAAAAATCGTGCGCCTTACGCCGCTTTTAAGCCGATTCCGTTCAGCCCGGCTGACACGGTGGGTTTGGAGTCCGCCGCTGTGATACAAACACTCACGTCACCCAATTTAGTCAATTTAGGCTCCCCGCTACTTATGTGTTTGATGGACGTCCAGAGTGGTTGGCGGTGGAGTGGTGAGGAGGCTTTGATGCTCAGGCCCAGACTGCTGGAGCATCCCGGTTGACTTTGATAAACGCCATTAGAGCGCCGCCGCTGCCGCCGCCGCCGCCGCCGCCGCCGCTGCCGCCGCTGCCGCCGCCGCCTCCCCGTGTTACGGTTGCGCTTGCATGCTATGAGCCCCGGGGAGCGAGCGGGGGGGCAAATATACCAGGCTGCTTCAGCAAAGCCGGGTGAGTGAGTGAGGGAGGAAGGGTGACGAGGGAGACCACAAAAAAGAGCAATTCCAGGATTTTGTCACCTTATAAACGTGAGTCATCCACACTCGCCGGCACCTTTATCAGCTCCACCTCGCTTGTGCCGGCTTGGAACCCCATTTCCTTTTAGAACCGCCTTAATTCCTGGTGTTGTAGATTCAACAAGGTGCTGGGAACCTTCCTCAGAGGTTCTGGTTCATATCAACATGGTATCACTAACAGCTGCTGCAGGTTTGTGGGCTGCACATCCATGATGGGAATCTCCGGTTCCTCCACATCCCAGAGGTCCCTACTGGATGGAGGTCTGGTGGAGGCTTGTTTGAGTCCAGCGAACTCATCTTCATGTTCAAGGAACCAGTTTGAGATGATCTGAGCTTTGTGACATGGAGCATTATCCTGCTAGAAGTAGCCAATCAGAAGGTGGAAGGGACGGAGATGGTCAGCAGCAACACTCAGGTGGACGGTGGAGTTTAAACGATACTCAGTTGGTACTAAGAGACCCAAAGTGTGCTGAGAAAATATCCCCCCACCATAATTACACCAACACCAGCCTGAACTGTTGATACCAGGCAGGATGGATCCGACCATCCAGACGTGGTGGCAGAAATCCAGACTCATCAACGTTTTTCAGTCTTCTTGTCCAACTTTGGTGAACCTGTGTGAACTGAAGCCTCAATTTCATGTTCTTAGCTGACGGCAGCGTCACCCGGTGAGGTCTCCTGCTGCTGTGGTCCATCAGCTCCAAGGTTGGAGGTGTTGTGGGTTCAGAGATGCTCTCCTGCTTCCTCGGCTGTAACGATGGTTCATTGAGTAACTGTTGTCTTTTATCAGCTGGAACCAGTCTGGCCGTTCTCCTCTGACCTCTGACCTCTGGCATCAACAGTTCATCTTCTCCCAGAGAACTGAGCATCACTGGGTGTCTCCTCTTTGTGGGACCATCCTCTGTAGACCCCTAGAGATGGTTGTGTGTGAGAACCCCAGTAGATCAGCAGCTGCTGGGACACTCAGACCAGCAACCAGGACACCTTCAGAGACTCTTGGACCACCTTTCTCCTCCATCCTGATGCTGGTTTGAACTTCAGCAGATCCTCTCGACCGCGCCTACACGCCTGAATGTGCTGAGCTGCTGCCGTGTGATTGGCTGATTCTTGTTTGCGTCCACAAGCAGTTGAGGAGCTGCCGCTAATAAAGTGGGCGGTGTGTATGACATCGCATCACATGCAGTAAAAGCACTACGATTTTTACTTTACAAACGTGGCTTCCGCTAAACATTTAATGCTTCAGTTCACTAATATGTACAAACCAAGAGCAGAAAAGGCAAACAGGTTCTAATCGGTCTAATAGCAAATAACCCTGATTGGCTGCTCATCAGATTAAATGCCGACGCTCCATCTGTCGATCACGGAGAACCTGAACCGGAATCAACAGACAAAAGCGCGGCGCTAATCTGGATCAACCGCCGGCTGCTCATGTGTTCCTCGCTGCTGGTGGTGGAGGTATAATAACGGAAGCAGGGATCTTATCAGACGGCGCAGCTGATGCGGAGTGTGTTCCTTGGTGCGCGTCTCCCACACACACACACATTATGTTCCCTCCTCTCAGGGTTCCCATTCGGTCCCCCCTGTTTGCATCGCACATAACAAACATGCAATTAACGCTTATAATTGAATCCAACTCAGACTGAACTGCCGATTTCGCCGGTCAGACACACGTTCCGTTCCGTCGTATTTCTACGTAATGAGCTCATTATGCGGCGCGTTCGTCTCTTACTCCTTCTTTCCTCTCCGCGGCAGATGTGGCTGCTCGTGGCCAGATGCTCCTGCTGATGGGAGCAGGTCTTTGTGGAGGAGGGCGCCGGCGCCGAGGATTTCTCCAAGGTTACTACTAGGGGGTGTCAATATCTACACGAGTACACGTGTGCACGGATGGCAAATCATGACCGTTTAGAAAAAAATCAACCGTGTACACGACACGTGGTTCTTTTTTCCTCCTCCTGGTTCATTTCTCACCAACAATAGAGTACTAGGGGGCCTGAAAGCTAAAGATGATGACATTAACTTAACAATAAATGTTCTCAGGGTGCAGTTATCCTCATACGTGATAGATACATGGGGTTCGTTACGCTGCACAAACAACGTATCGCGTATCACGTGACTTTAACGTGACAGTGGAGGCGAAGGCGGCCAGTAAGAGGCGGAGCGACGGGTGGACTTTTATTTTTGCTAAAAATGGAGACTACAGTTCAGTTTTACACTTTGTCAGACCAAGCTGGCTCATTTCAGCAGCGCAGGATAAAGCACCTGCGATGGAG
>CAAKHG010041918.1:0-10255 GCA_901007715.1 Dactylopterus volitans | reverse complement strand
ACACACACACACACACACACGCACTATAAAAGTAAAGACAAGTCACTCAACTTATCTACAAAATCAGCTCATGGCTACCCAGGCATTTTTTTCCATGTTGTGCGAACCTACAACACTGATTAGAACCATTTAGATTTTTCTGTAACAAATAGTCATTTTTATAGAATCAACAAAATTTAAAGACCTCACCCACCCTCGCATATCCGTGCACGCTCCTGCAAAGTAAGCTGCACTTTGTAGAATGATTTAGCAAAGTGCGCTTACAGTATGTCAAAGTGTAAGGTCCCTCTGTGCTCACTAAAAATTGGATTTTTAGGGGGCGGGGCTACGAGCGGAATTTGTGACAAAACATGACTGTGGCCAGTCCTGGTTCAATGTTCATCTCACACAAGTGTGACGTGCAAACTGGAAACCTCGAAGGGCAAAGTTGTGAATGCCATTTTAAAGAATTTAATGCGTGATTACTTTTCCTGCATAAGCCACGAATACAAAAATCCATGGCCTTCAAAAATGACACCAAAAAAAAAAAATTTTTTTCTATCTTTCACTTCCTGAGTCAAACGACCCGCTAAGCGTGGCTAAACCCAAGTACATGTTTTCTCCAAGTCAGCTGTGCCATCTCGAAAACACTCCGATGGACTCAGAGTAACAGCAAATAAATGATTGATTTGCAAGTGTCACGTGCCGGCATGGAGAAGCAATCACATGATCGGAGCCAATCGCACTCTTCACCTGCCGGTTAAGGAGCCGCCAGCCTCCTGATCACGAGCACAAGCGTCCCTCACCTGCAATAAGGGGGCTTGTCACTGACGGCAAGAAATGTGGCAAAGTAAACAATCTTGAAATCAAAATCGCCTTTTTTTTTTTCAAGGCTAGTAGCTTTTAAAATCACTGAATACAAACTGGGACCTGAAGGCCACTCACGTCCATACGGGCCCACCAACGTCCACCTGCAGGAGAACCGCACGCATTCTGACCACAGACTGTATCGTCAGGGGCACAAAAGCACAACCGTTAGATAATCACCACAACAACTTGAGTAACATGACTCAATTATGTAGCAGAATTTGACCCACGTGGTCCAAATAATGGTTAAGAACTGTGCGCCTAGAAGAAGAGGCGCTTAAGTTAAACCATTGTTTTTATAATTCGCGAAGGGCGAAACCAGACGTCGGCTGTATTTTTGGGGGCGATGCAGACGACATTCACCATGTTACTAGTGACTGAGTTGTAGATTTATTAATGACAAAATCATTCAAAAAATTTATTTCTATTAAAAAAAACAAAACAAAAAAAACCCCACACACATCTTTATACTGATTAGACCTTTGACTTTAGAATTTCTGTTTTGTTTTTTTTCCTTTTCACGTTTTCGAAGTCTGAAAACGGTTCCCGATCCGGCTGCTTGTGTTCTGACTGGATCATCTGGGTACGAGCATACTAGTCCGGCGCTGGACTGTCTCCACTGGCTCCTTGAACACGCGAGAGCTGATCTCAGGGTGCTGCTGCCAACTTACAAAATAATAAAAAACGGCCTCTCAACCTCATGTTTGATGGAACTTGTAAACTTTTATGTCCCCACAAGGGAGAGGTTGTCTGATTGACCCAAAAAAGGTCAATAAAGAAGACGGATGGTGAGCGGGCGTCTTTGTTCTGTGCATCGACATTATGGATCAGTATTCGTCTTGATGCTGGGCAGACATGCCTCATGGAAGTAATTAAAGACCCACTTGTTTTGGATGAATCTTCGATGGTTCGTTTTCTTTGATTTCCTATTTGAAGTGTTGTATTTTTATCTGTGCTGTGTATGTTTTTACTCATGGATTGCTTCCCTTTTCACTCGTAAAGCACTTTGAAAACAAACAAAATATCATGTTTACTTATGTGTCCTTTGTCTGCCCTTTACAATGTAGACTGAGTCTTTTATCCACTTGTGCAGTTTTGTACTTAAATGTCTCACTGAATTCTGCACTGGACAGTTTTGATCCCCCAAAAAACTACCTCCCACCATTCGAGGGCAGCACATGTCCTCCCAACCTATATCCAAATTACCTGAAACGGCATGAATTCTTTTGGTAAAGCTATATGACAAATACGTTGACATTTTACTTGGTCCAGGTCCCATCCACGACCCTGGAGTAGTTTAGGGTTTATCAGCTATACAGCAAACAGCCACCAGGGGGCGAAGGAGATCTTTTGGCATCACTCTACCATTCTAACTAGTTTCTAAGTACTTTACTGCACTGACAATCACAGCATTTACACAACAGCATACTACAGCTTTTAATATTCATAACTGTAGAAAAAAAAAGCAGCATTTTCCCAGGTGTCCCGCTGACCCACCTATAAATGAACATGAAGGAACTTATTGTAAACAGATGTGCAGAGATGTCCCGGCTAGGGAAAAAAATAATTACAGAACACTGAAATGTTAATTCTCTTGCTGATGATATGAATGCAATCACCTGCAATGAATCAGACACAAAGCGCTGCCCAATGAGTCTCCCCTGAAAAGAAATGGAAATGTAACTGATGCGAAATTGCAAATGAGAGATGATGTCAGGGGGTTAAAAAGCTACAGGGTGGTGAAAGCCCAAAAGGATTGACTTTTTTTTTTTTTTTTTTAAAGCAAAACTCGTAGGCAAGAAAAACAAAGCATTGTGTGGCCGTCCCTGCAGAGAAAATCGCCGCCGAGCCGAGGGGGGTCGCTGGTTCAGTCGCTGCCGCTCCAGCAGCGCACGTTAGCATGGCATTAACGTTTGAGCCCATCTGTGGATGCAGCGAGTCAGCGCGGCGCCTTCACACCCATTTTTGAAGGTTAAAAATGGTGGGTTGCATTAATTCGGTCGCCTTCTGCCTGCACGGCACTCGGAGACCTTTTACGCGTCCCCCTCATTCCGACACGCCCGCCGCTAACCCGCTAAAATCGGGAAAAAAAAAATTCTGATTACTCGCTGTCCAGAGAAAAACGCACGGATAATTATGGAAAATGGTTTATTATTTAGTGAATGTTCTTTAAGCCCGGGGGGAGGTGTGCGCAACTTCACAAGACAACTTGACGTCTGTAGGCCGACTTTCAAAGAGCAAGGAGGCGCTTTGAAAGCCAGCGCGTCCTCCATAAATGTATGACCGTCAAAGTTCTCCTGCTTGTCTGGCAGATTTGGATGTCATGTGCTTGTTGGTTGCCTGCGGCCGGATTTAGAACCCTTTTAGGTTTCCGTAAGCATCCGACTCATGACCCCCTCGGCTGGCTTCTGCTGTTCCGAATGAAACTATACGTGGCTCCATGCATAAATCATCATCATCTCATGAGGCGTCATTATGCAGATGAGCGGCCACGTTTATACAGTAGACAGATGTACCCTGCCTAGATGACTCGAAATCTTATAATCCTCGGAGACAAATTAACTTTTTTTTTTTTTGCAGTTCTTGAAGACCTTTTCACCTGCTTAACCTCTGACCTGTGGGGAGTCCCGGGTGTTAAACCTCCTCTGGGGTAGACTCTCGCCGCTTGAGTCGATCTTTGACTTCCAGGCCATCATGCGAGTTGTTAGCGTCACATTGGGTCAAGCTGTGAGCCGGGAGAAGGAGCTGATGCGAAACAGCGCAGTGCAGCGATCCTTTACGTTTCGCACTGATCGTACCATTTTTGATCAATTGGGCCCAAAATTCATTAATTATCTTTACCACTTATCCTCAGGTGAGAAGTGGGGTTCACCCTGCACACCCTTGCTCGTCCGGTTGACATGCGGAGACGGTTTGGACAAAATGTTTGCCTCAGCAACCCCTGTCTCTTTTAAAAATAAAATTTGTTTTAGGAGGATCACATGAAAACATTTGAGACAAGGTACGCTGAGGAGCAAGAGATCCTCGCTGTGGCCAAAAACTGCTATGACTCAACAAAATAAAGATGTTACATGGTATTTCAACACCATGGTGAAGGTCTGGTAAGGTTTTGGGGTAAGATCGGGGTTTGGGTTAAACTTGTGCTTTACCTCGAGGTTAGATGACCGTTGTTGCCATGGCTACAACAACAAGTAGGCTATGGTTTGTGACTCAAAGACCAAACAGATAACTCATCCCAAAAGTCTGGTGCTTGTTTGACCAAACTGCCACCGTTCCAACCTTCCTCCTGAAGAGGACTTTACCACCATATGAAGATGCCATCAGCTTGTCACTGGAACTGAATTTCATGGCACTCAAGAAACCCATGTTATGTGTTACGTCCCCCACCCCCAGAACACAGCACAAGATAACTAAGGTCGCAAATGGGGGAAACTAACAACCACACACTCAAAATGGAGTTTGAAATAAAAATGGGTCTTTGTTTTCTAAAAGGTGATCGTGAGACTTGTCCCAACTATTACCCACTGAATCTATCAAAAGGTTAGAACAACTAAAAATTATGACCCAAGACACAACTTATGCGGGAGTCACTAGCTTTAAGAAGGGGTTGTTTGAGAACACAAAGCAAAGAATAACTTGATAATCCCCATTTCCAACACTCAAACCCAGCATTTCACTAAGAAAGCCAGCCGCTGGTGCTGAACCTTCTGCGCCACACTCCCCAACTGAGATGAGCATCAGAACCCTCTTTAAATAGTCTCCCAAGAAGGCTGATTACCAGCAGCCCACAGCCGAGCTCTACTTCACAGGTGCAGCAGATCTACCTGATGAACAGGGTGAGCTGTGACCTGCGCTGCGTCCGAACTTCCGTACTTCCGCCCTAATGAGTATGCAAAAACAGTATGTGAGATTTTTTAGTGCGTCCGAAACATGAGTATTTACACAATAGTACGCACTATCCAGACTCATTCCGGAGAAATTTATTAGCATGGATTGATGGACACTAGCTAAGCAGAAACTCCCCACAATGCAATGCGGCGATGTTTGGTAGCTAAGATAGACGGTCAAGAATCGAGCGGTGCGCAGCTGCGTTGATTGGAGTAGTCACCATGGAAACAACCATGGTAACGAGGTTCCCTCCCAACGGCAGGAAGTGCCGCGCGAGTAATACGTCCGAATTAATGCGTACTACTGATATTTACTCAAAAGTGTGTCAATCTCAAGTATACCTTTTGAGTATATACTGTTTCGTACGGCATTTTGGACACAGTACTGGTTTTTGTTTCAAGCAAAAAACCAAACCAAAAAAAACAACAACAAAAAAAACTGTTTGTATCAATCCATAACACCTAATTCAGAATGCTGTTTAGTTGTATGTGAACTGATTTTTTTAGAGGACGGCTTCCCCCTTGGCGTGTCGCTTGGCTTGTAGTGCACAGAGATGCTCGGTGAAGTCTCTCAGATACTCCTGCCACACTGCTGTTCCACTGAGTTTTATTCCGTCTGATCTATATATATATATATGTATATATATATATATATATTTTTTTTTTGAATTTGTTTATTTATTTATTTTTTGCTGTTTCCACTTCGGGAAACCACATGTTTTAAGAGCTCCTCAGATTTGCTGTCACCGCGAGCCTGCTGTGATCCCGGTGGTGTGGACTTCTGATTACTCCCAGCTTGTGCTCCAGTGGGTGGTGATAATCAAAGAGTAAATATTGATTAATGTGTGTGGTGTGTGTGTGTGTGGGTGGCGGGGGTCTTTTTGCTTTGGTGGTGAGGTCGTCTGCCGCGTGCGCCACACGGTTCAAGAAGGTCAAAACATTTTCGCTGACATCCTCCCACTGCACGGCCCACGCTTTTTTTCGGTCCGTGTGTTTCGCCATTGATCCATGCGTCCAAACCGGAGGCTGGGAACAGCTCCAATCCGAGCTGACCGGCAACAAGCATTATCTTCAGAACATTTGCCCCTGTGTCCAGAGTTCCCGTGGATATCCACTTATCACCAACCCTGCTCTTTGAGATCCACTGCTCTGCTTTTCTTAGGCGTCTACCTGCTCCCACACACCCGATACAAACCCTCAGCCCATCATCTGGTGGCCTGTAGACGCCTGATAATGGCCCAGTTATTTGAGTCAGGTGTGTTGGAGCAGGGAGACATCTCCGCTGTTTTTAACACAAACCAAATGAACTGCAGCAACACTTTATACATGCATCATTGCCTTTTTTGGGTTTGGACTCGCTGCTCTGTAAAAAGAAGTTTTGGACGCCAGCGCAGGGTCTCATTCTGCGATGCTTAATAGGTTGTTTGAGAGAGAGTCGGCCAACGCCCGTGTCTGCAGTGACCACTTCGTGAAAGGTAAGTCTGCAGTAATTAAGCTACTTACATAGCTGGCTAAAAATGTCAAAACTAGTCGACTAACCTTCTAGAAACCAGTGTTTACAGTTAGCCAGGTAGCTTGTAGCCTCTCGCCAGTGGTGCGTTCACGTAACGTTACATTAGTGATGAAACAGCAATGTAAACAGTGAATCACGTTACTCACTCGGGCAAAAACAAGACGGCAGTCGGCAGGCTCACCCAACGCTTGAAAGTACTTGCTTTCCATCATTTTCAATCACAGTTCTCCACTTCCTGCCTGCCATCTGAATTTTGCGCGTCATCGGAATCACGTGACTGCAAATCACCAATTGCGGTTTCGCTGCCACCTACTATCCTGGCACGCATACCTCAGTTGCCACTCTAAGAGAAGCCCAAATGTCATATAAGCGTGGCCGACAACACTCAGCGCAGCAGCCCCGGAGGAGCAGAGGCTCCCACATGGGTCAGTCAGTAATTATCTAACAAACGTTTCCGTGCCAAAGTCCTCTGAAATAGCACGAGCTTCAGGCTGGGAGTCCTTTCGCAAACCCGCTGACAACACAACAGCAAACACCAAAGACCAGGGGCAAAGAGGTCCTAGCCTAGTTTAGCTAGTTTAGCAATTTCACGGTCCGGGAAATAGTTTCTGAAATCACCTCGTCAAGTTGATTAGTTTCAGTGTAAAGCACCAAAGACTTGAAAAAGGTCTCTCCCATTTCTGTCAAGCACTTAAAACAAACAAACAAACAAACAAACAAAAACTCCTCAATGAACCCGTCCTGCCAAATTAACCTGATGTACACAAGCAGCTGGGCAGCATCGGATCAACCCGAGCGACGGCTCACGGAGTTATCGTAGCATGGCAGATATTCGCTTGGTGAGCATCTACGCTCCAACAATGTCTTTAGTCGCCGGCATAATCAAATGTTCTCCAACTGTATGTGGCTGTTAGCTGAAACTACGTGGAATGGGGCTAAAAACATACAGCATATGACTTGCCAAATTATCTGCACACGTATACAAAGAAACCTCTGTATATTTAAAACTGGGCTTAGATGTGACATATCCTGATAGCAGCTACTGCAGCATCTCTTCCAGAAAAAAAATTCTTGTAGACAATTTTCTAATGACGAGAGCTATTGACGGGATTCAAGAGGAAGGAGTGTATAAATTTAAAACAGCCCTGCGCTCATTTTGGGTGGATCTTGATTTAGCGGCAACATTAAGCTCTTTACTCATCATCTCCCGGAGTGCTTCTCTCCAGTGCTCTGCTGGATGTGCAATTTTCCGCCTGACAAAATGAAACACAGACAGAGTGTTTATTGGAAACATATTAAGCTGGAGGAATTGCCGAGTTCCTGAGAAACCACTTGACCGCTACTCTCCGGTGTGCCTGTGTCCTCACTCAAATCTTTAAGAAAAAAAAAAGAGAGTTTTATATCTTTCAAAATAAAAACTTTTTATTCGGTGTTGCACCGACTGGTTTTAAGGTGGCACGTCCTCCTGCACTAACCACTTTCCAGACAAGTCCTGATCTCCTCCCACACCCCGAGTTTTCCACCAAACAGTGAGGTTCAGTTCAATTTCTTAATTTTTTTTTCGAATCGCAAAGGTCGCGCGTGGTGTGAAAAGATTTGCACCACGCTGATGTGCTGATTTTAAAGGGGGGTTTTGTTGAGGTTTCTAGCGCACCGCTCGGTGGAGGTCGACACACCGCACACTGTTGACCGGTTGAAAGAACTGACACCTGAGAGCAACGGGGGAATATCAGAATGTGGCATGTTTAAATATCTCAACAATTTCAAATATAAAGATGTTTGTTTTTTTTCCATGAAAAGTGTCAGAACACACTCCAATGCCCTCCCTTTGTTTACTATATTCATCTACGTTCTTCTTCTCTGGATTCACTGGCAGGCTAAAACTGTGTTGTCATTAGACATCACGCTACTTATGCTGCAGTTGCCACACACACCAACTGGACTGATGCTAGACTAGATTCACAAATTTCATGGCTTTTGACTCGGCTCGACAAAGCAAAAATTGGACAGAAATTTGCGGCTTTACTTGGATTTGAGCATTTTGACTTGAAAACTCTTAATAAAAGAAAGGTGAAAGCATGTATTACATTTTTAAAAAAATATAAAGCGCCAAATCTCAAAAAAAGTTATCTTATGACACTTTTATGTAAAGATTAACATACTCAGCTCAGTTAAAATCATTTATTCCCACTGACCCGCCATTTATGCGGTTGGTGTATCGAACGTGAGCCCCGAGCGCAGCCAGATGGCGACCAGGCAGACGGTATTCATGACGATCTTGTTTTAAAAATAAAAGGCGTAAACTGTTTGCTGGCCAGCCGTCATTGATTTATGGCCAGCAGGAGCTATTAAATGCCGCATCTGACAAACAAAACAAACAACAACAACAAAAAAAAATGACTCACTCGCCAGTTTAATACATAAATACATGATGTTTGAACAGCCCGGTGACAAATCCTCCCTTCACGAGAGCAATGACGATTTGCATCAGCGGTGATTTTGGAGACGGAGATTTGACGGCAATAATTAACTGACCGACTTTGAGCGCGATCGGCGTTTCATAGAGGGCAACGAGGCATTTTCTTACCTTTTTTACCTCGACGTGCTTAACGCCTGCTTACGCTTTTCCCTCTCACGGATTCGCAGGGATGAGCCAAAAGTGACGAATGAGCCACACCGGCCTTCAATCTCACAGTTCATTTACGTGGCCGTAGCGCAGCGCAGGGAGCATGAATTATGAACAGCAGAAAGCCATTACCAATGACACACTCCGCCGACATGATTATTAATCGCAACCTGCCACCCCTCCCCCTTTATGGGAGAAGAAGAGGTTTACGCCTTCGTTCATTTTCATCCCAATCAGGCGCGGCGCACAACGTCAGCATCAAAAGGGTGTCACCGCGTGGAGACGTTCAAAACTGCAATACAGGTCCAAAAGACTGAAGGGGGGATGCGTTGAGTCGGGCAGGGGTGGCGGTTAGGGGTGTAACGGTTCACCATACGTGCGGTTCGGTTCAACTTTCGGATTTTAAGTTGCGGTTCGGTTTAAACTTCGGTTCAGTTTAACCCAAGAGCGTCGGTAACTGCTTTTGCTCGCTCTGATTTCGGACCAAGTTTCATTTTGACGGCTTCGTGAAGATCTGGCTGTTGTCGTGGGGTCGTGGCTGCTGCTGCGCCGGGCTGAGCGAGGTCTCTGTCGGCGTGATATCTCTTCATATGCGGTGGCATGTTTGAGGCGTCACCCCCTCGCTCCCACAGACGGTTTCGCCGAACACAAACGACAAATAACTCGCGTCTCGATAGCAACGCGACCGCCAGCCTCTGTAGTCTCGACTGGAAATTCAAAATGCCTCCATAAAGACGAGCGAAGGGACGCTGGAGGGTTCTGCTGGTTCAGGTTTGTCCGCCATTAACACATGTGAGAGGTGATGCTGCGTTCAAGTGCTCCTCATAATTTCGACATGCGCGACCAAACCGCAAGATGAGAAAACGAGTCACCAAACCGAACTCCTCTGAACCGCGGTTTAGCGGTTCGGTTCAGAACCGTTGCACCCCTAGTGGTGGGGGTTTCCTGGGGTCAAGTCCCTTGGCCTGTGATCGCTTCAAGGACTCCTGCGCAGCTGAAGCGAGTCAGCAATTTGAGGCTCTATGTGATGACTGCGCACCAATCAGGCTTCACGCCATCAGCGATGCATGTCTGCCATAGAACATAATGCAACAGCGCTGCAGTAAATTCTCCCTTTCGGGTCAGGAGGAGTTTTCGCGTTTTGATTTTTATTGAATCTGTTTGAGAGCGGCGACAACATATTTACCCACATGTCCATGAAACGGGATCCAGCATCTATTTTCACAACCACCAAATGTTTTTTTTTTTTTTCTTAAAGCGCCGCCTGGTAGATCTGCACATTTCCACTTGTTTCACCACCGACTTATTTGCCTTTGAAATTCTATTTAAAGCAGAGGACCGAGCTCTGCACCCCTGACGTGCGGCGCCCATCACCGCAGCGGC
>CAAKHG010041917.1:0-12472 GCA_901007715.1 Dactylopterus volitans | reverse complement strand
ACCATGAAAGCTATCATGTAAAAAAAAAAAAAAAGTGTTTTGCAGTTTGTAAATATCAGCAGAAATGAGTGTGCATATTTTACGGGCTGCCGAGGCAGATACGCACGGATAATGGATGTCAACTGGAGGGCGAGCTAAGAAGCCGTTTATCAAAGCCGCATCCATCAGAAGTCAAGGGTTGCCTCTCTGTGTCACGGCGCCTCCGCACAGTGGCTTTATAATTTCCCATATTGGCTAATTATATCAATTTGATCACTTATAAATATATATTTTTTGGCATTCACACATTGTAGAAGGATGCGCCCCTCCCGGGCTTTCTCCGGTTGCGGTTCTCTCGGCTCGGATGGAAGGTTCTTAAGAGTTGCCAGCCTTTCGCCTCCATCAATAACAGCGGAACTTACTGTCAAAACAAGCCGCCTGACTCGCGGCTCGGGGGAAATTTGTTTAAAACATTGTTTGGGGAAAAATTAAGTTTTCGCCGCGAGCACTTAAAGCGGCCGAATGTAACATTATTGAAATTGCGGGGATAGATCTCGGCGAGTGGTCTTTATTGCCTTCGCCGCCGCCGCCGCCGCCGCCGCGCACGGCGGAGGCCACAACAAGTGCACGCGAGCAGAGGCTGGATTAGCGGGTAATGGCTGGCATCAATATGACTGTAATGTCATTTCGTGATGCATCCCGGTCATTACCGGCCGGGCAAAGAGTGGTCCCCGGCTCGCTTTAATGACCGGGATGTCAGGGAAACAAATGTTATTACGCAGCAGTATTAAATATAGCTGTTATTTCTGTGACAGAAGTGGAAGAGGAGAGCAGTCAGCTGATCCCTAATGTCTCTCTCTGAGCGGCGCGAAAGGGAGAGGGGAGCACAGACGGCAGCGCGCCGAGCGTCCTCAGCAGGCAGGGGAATGTTTCACCGGTGAAGGTTCCTCTCTTTGGGCTCCAGTCACTTTTTTCAGATTTAAAAAAAAAAATAAAAAAAAACAAAACAAAAATAAATCTGGTATTTGAAAATTGTGCGGCGCGCCACTGCAGAAAAAAAAAATATTCTCATTATCTCCTCATCAGGAGGCTTTCGCAGGCGTCGGCTTGTTTGTCAGTCGGGCTGTTAATTAGCCGGATTATTCAAACCGTTACAGATTTTTTTTTTTTTTTCCCCATCAATTATTCATGGCTGAGGTCTGAGCCAAAGGAACAAGCGTTTAATTCTTCCGGAAGGGCTCGGGAATGTTTAGAGGGTTCTTCGCTGCCGCGCGAGAGATCAGGGCCCAGCTATGAAGGGGGAAACGGCGGCGCTTTGGCGGAGACCCGTGCTCCCCGAGTGCTCCCAGTCAGCTCCAGTTGTGGCTCGTGCTGCTGTTCCCCAGCTGGGTTTTTACATTAATGAAGAAGCAGCTCGGGATGAGACCAGGCGAGTCTTAATAACTGCAGCAAAACTGTGCATTTTTAACCAGGTATGAGTGCTTAGCTGGCAGCTTAGCTGGTGAATTGTTGACGCGCAGAACTCTGACTTGAGAAAATGAGGGTTTAAATCCTGTAGTTTGATTTTTTTTTTCTGTTGTATTCTGATTTAGTCAAAAAAATCCTAATTTCGAAAAAATAGACTTGTTCACATGGTAAAAAAAAGGCTTTCTGTGCAATATTTTCTTGCAGAAAAAACAAAAAAAAACAAACCCTGCAGGGGTAACAACTCCCGTGTGCCCCCGTCGCTCGTCTATGACACATCTGGGTGCAGATAGCCAGGTGCAAAAATAATATTGACATTGTTACGGACAACTGGGTGCCAACAGCATATTTCTCAGGAATCAACGTTTTCTAAACCTGCTGCCTCAGCCGTTTAACCGTGCAGCTGTAATCTATGTGGCAGCGTTTATTTTGATGAGTGCAGGAATGAGAAGAAAAAAAAACATTTACTTAACGGGAAAAAAACAGGTAAATGCTGTTAAATAATCAAGATGATCAGACGTTCCTTTGGATTTTTTTTTATCATGCGGCCGCAAACGGACATGAAGATTCCCACCTGCAACTGTCACTTAGTTGTTTTGAAAAAATGAAAATAATAATAATTATAAAAAAAAAGGGTTTTAAAAAAACAAACAAATGCCAGGGTAAGGAAAGCAGCGCTCGGGCCTGAAAGCAGCGCTCGGGCCTGAAAGCAGCGGCTGGTTTCACACGAGGTTTTACAGCCCGCCCCGGCGCCTTTGCTGGGGGGGGGCGGCAATGGAAACCCTTTTCCCAGCCATTTATCGACCATTTCACAGCGGACGGTGATGAACATGGCGTACGTGGCGCTGCGGCGTGGCAGGATGTCGCCTTCAAGCCTGGGACAAGAAAAAAAAACAAAAAACAAAAAAAACTGGACGCGCATCCAGCGGAAATAATGAGACAGCTAGGGATTGCCGGGGAGCGCCGCGGTCGGCGGCATCCTGCCTTCATTTTGTTGCATGCAGCAAAAGAGAAAATAAAAAAAACAAGAAACTCTGCCCCGCTCATGCCATCGTGTTGCAGTCTTGGATGTGTTTTTTTCGACTTTTCCGTGAACCTGACGAGGGCCTGCGTCACCTCAATTTCGGTGGACAATATCTGAGGACAGCGCTCCGCTTCCTTTCCCCCCTCTGAGTGTAAAAAACCCCCCAAAAAACAACAACACGGGAGGTCTAGAAATTTGGTTTAACCATGAAACCGGAACGTCTGCTGAACTCACCGCCAAACTGGTCAGCTACAGTTGATATAAACTTGAGAGCTCATTAAAAGCGGAGCCAAAACGTCTCCATCGCCCTCCTCAGTGGCTGGCTGGAGATGGCAGGTGTCAAACCCCGCCTCCCTCATGTTAGTGGGCGGGGCTTGTGCTCTTCGTATACAGCCCCGAAGACGTTTTTAATTCACACTATTTGTTCTCTTACGAGTTCGGTTTCGATGAGTTATTTGATGCGTATTAAAAACCGGGGGTGTGGCTTCATGTCGCAGGGGCGTTCACGGGCTTCCGTCTAGAAACTGAACGTGAAAAAATGGTAAAGCGCTCGCTTGCGACGGCGTTGGACGTGACCTGGATAGCCGCGTTCTCAGGAGCGGGAGAAAATGGAAGCACGATGTCCAGATTAATAAATACATAAAGTACATAAGCTTTGAACCTATGTGCCCGCCCTTCGTTTATAATGATTTTCACATGAGCGGCTTTAATCCGTGACCGGTTCCCAGCGGGTCGCGCCCGCCCACTCCCGTCACCCATGTGAGACTCGCCTCGCAACCTTGCTATGAATCGCGCGTCGTCTCCCTGAGCGCTCCGAGGGGTTTTAGGGTAATGAGCCGCAGAGTCTGGCGGCGCCCTCCCGTTCAACCCTTGCGTCTCCGCGTGTGTCTGCGAGCATCACGTCAACGTGGAATTATCGGAGGGACGTTTTTTTCCGTGCACCTGAGCCGCTTAGACGCTGCAGCCGGGATACACGGGGACTCTGCATGGAAGGAGGAAAAGTTTTTAGCCCCGTTTCCACCAAGCACGGGGAGACGGTAGAGCCGGGATCTAGTTTGCTTTTCCACCGCGGACTGCGCTGTACTTGGTGGGCGGGGTTTATTCCGGATGGTCGTCACGACAGACCTACATCCGCGTCTTTCCTGTCCACACCTGGAACCCCATCCGCAGCCTCTCTGAGAGAGCAACTGGAGAACCTTCTGGTTCCTCGCTCCCGCTGCGTTTCCCAGAAAGGTCTCGTGGAATCGATGATTACGTATTTAAACATGGCGAGTTTGGGATTTATTTCCACAGCGTGTCTAGCCCCACCCTTGAGGTGGGTACGGGGCCAGGGTGCTAGGTACCCCAACGGAGGGGGTGACCAAAATTGGGGCGGGAAGGTACCGCCAAAAAAAAAAAGCCCCCCAAAAAACGCGTACGTACCAGCTCATCCTGGGTTAGCATGAATTTTCATAGCTATGACCTAAACCCGGATGAGGTGGCACTTACACAAAAATATAAATATCTGTAAATATCAGGCGGCTAAAATGATCCTGTCAGAGGCAAAAGCGAGCGCGTTTTAGTTTAGAGTTTCCTGTATCAACTGGATGGACCCAAACGCACGTGGAATCACGCGGGCGATCAAGACACTCTTCAACCGTGCTTATGACCGCGCCGCCCAGTCTAGGCTGGAATCGTCGCTCCTTAATCCCGACCAATCACGCGGCTCCGGGAGCGATCCATCCTCCTTCGCTTCCGCCCTATTAATAAAGATACTCGGTGTTCTCTCTGCACCGAGCGCTTTGCTTACTGACATTTTCAAACGGTTAGCTGTAAATCTATAAAGCCCCGCTGAGGATCCCCCGCCCCCACCCCTCACTTTCCAACTATTAAATTCCTGAGGCGGGAAGTCATGGTCGGCATGGTTACGAGCCGAAATGTCAAAAGGGTGGGAAAACGGGCGAGAAAATATGAGCATCAAAGCGGATTGTCTCGCCGCTAATTACAGACCCTCGGAAAGCTCCGAGGAGGGCGGGGTGCTGCGTGGTGTCGGGGACCTCGGTGGTCGCTCCCGGAGCTCCGTCTTTGTTGATGATGGGGATAATGAGCCACCTGTCTTGCCGGAGTCCTGCAATATTTCACTCGCTGTTTCATCTGCAGGAGCGCCGGGAATTACACGCGCAGCGGTATGAAAGAACAAAGAGCAGCTACGGATTCCTCGGCTCGGTTCCACTTTTTAAAAAAAAAAGAAAAAAAACATACATATATACTTTTACAAATGCCGTGCACCCTGTTTTTTCCCCCCCCAATATTCCTTCTTTCTGCGGGAGCAGCTGAGCTGAAACTTGTGCTTGCTGTCGGTAATGTGTCGTATCCAGCTAATTGGCGGAGTTACGGAACTCGGAAGCAAGCGTCTCGCCTGCTCCGATGTCACCGCAGTATGACGTCGTAGAGCAGGGGGCCCCAAACTTTTCTTCCCACGAGGGCCACATAACTTTTCCCTTCTCTGATGGGGGTCATTTTGTCTGGGACGATCACAGGCGTAGAAAAATGTATTGTTTTCCAGAAAAGCCACACATAACCAAATAACCCTTTCCGGGTTCTTCACAGAAAAAAAGTCAGGAAATAAATAATAACACTATTAATGAAATGAATAACCAAATAACCCTCTCTGGGTTCTTCACAGAAAAAACAAAGTAAGGAAATAAATAACACTATTTATGATATAAACAATAACCAAATACCCCTCTCTGGGTTCTTCACAGAAAAAAGTCAGGAAATAAATAATAACACTATTTATTTAAAAAAATAATTTACCTCCTAAAAATGGGTGGTCCTATAGTTTTGTCACGCACTATAAATGAAAGAAAAATCAAAATGTGTGTCTGGTATCGTTCAGGGGGCCGGGCCAAACGTGGAGGCGGGCTGTATCCGGCCCGCGGGCCGTAGTTTGGGGACCACCGTCGTAGAGTTTGTGACGTTGGCCAGCAAAACGCCCACAAAAAAAAAAAAACAACTCGTGCCGCAGTTGCGGGTTTCGGGCTGAGACACGAGTGTCAGTGCTCTATTTTTTTAAAACCCCCAGGATCATTTACTGAGCAAAGAGCCGCGGCTGGTGTGAAGGCCCATCCCTCACCCGCACCCACCGAGGAGCCATGTTGACCGGCGGAGGAGGAGGAGGACGAGGACGAGGAGGAGGAGGAGGAGGAAGAGGAGGCGGCGGAGGAGACGTGGCCTCACCTATGCGAAATGCAAATGTGAACTTTGCAGAAAGACCAAGTTTGACGCGCACGCTCTCCTTGCTTGGCCGCGAAAGGACAAAAGGACCGGCTGATGGGCCTTTCGTGTTTTCCGAAAGTGGCTTTTTTTTTTTTTTTTTTGCAGTGTCAGTGTGTGGTTAACGAGGCTGCTGTGAAAACTGTGGCTGCACGCTACCAAAAAAAAAAAAAAAATGCTCAAGCTTTGAGCCATTTCACGGCCTCGTGAGGGATGATTTTCCCTTCAAATACAGATACTGTTTGTATCGTGTTTATTATCCTACGCCAGCGCACGAGATGGCATTTTTTTCAGCTGATTCAGCAGAAAACGGGTTTAGCAGTTTGTAGTATTCGGACTTTTAAGTCTTCGGAACTCATTCGGTCTGTGATTCGGGCTTAAACCAGCTACTTTGATAAGGTTAGGAGATGTTTTTTTTTTTTTTTTTGTCAGCTGGAGGATACGTTTGTTGGAGGATACGTTTGTTGGTCGGCTCTCAAGTCGCTCGAGTGCACTCGAGTCGGGAAATTGAGTGGAACTAGTAAGTGCAGCTGATAACTGAAGACACATTCCCCCGCACTTGAAAAACAAAATACCTTTTAAACTGGATTCACTGTCGACCCATTATTTTAAAATTAAAATTTTTTTAAAAAAGCTGCCGTGCCGCGGTGTTTCGAGTTCATCACCATGCGGAGGCTTGTTTGCCCTCGTTGTGTCCGCATGCTGCATTCGCGTCACGAAACCGGAGCGCCGGCCCTCTAAATAGCGGCGACGCCACCGGAGGCAGCGAGGCGCGACGCGCCGTTAAAACACAGGCGGCGGGCGAGCCGCCATCTTCCCTCACTTTCCGTTCACTGGTTATTGTTTCGTCAAAGGGGATGAAACCAAGACCCAACGGGTCAGTTTGATGCCGGTGCAAACTTATGACACATTGAATCACAGGTGGTTGTTTCCAGGAGCTTCAGGATTTAAACACAAGCAGTTTCTCGCGATGGAAAAGACCCAGGACACAGCTGCTGAGCGTTTTAGTGACCTGCGTTTGATACCTAAACCACAAATGGGGAAAGTATCATGTGGTTCGAACCCACCGCATCAAGCACAGAGGAGGCAAATAGTCAGTGCGTTGATTTGGGCAAGAACTCCACCCGTTATTGGCGGAACGTCGTCCTACCGCAGGAAAAGTCACGACACCGAAGCGCAAAGGGACATGGTGCTGATTGAAGGAGAAGGGAAAGTATGGAAGTATCGTCAGGCATCGCAACCCTCGGTCACATCTGGACTCAAACTACTGTTTTCTTTTTGTTTGAGCTGACTGGACTTCCTGCGACGGACTCGTCCACTAGCGGTACGACATCGCTCCAAAAACACCTACGCTGCGTTGTGGTTGGCGGCATGACCTTTGCGAGCCACTCGTGGATGCAGATCTTCAACTCTACGATATAATCCGGCAGAGGCTTTTCTCCAAAGTGACGAGATTACTTCCTCTACCACCTCAGCCGTGCTGCCGGAACCCGGCGGGACATTTCTCCAGCTTTATGCGGCTTTGTGCACCATTTTTGACACTTAGCGAGACGGCGGACTTTATTTCATCCTTTTATTCTTTATTTTATTCTTTTATCCTTTTTTTAATCTATTTTATTGCTTGATTTTATGACAGTTATCTTTACTCGCGTTTTATGTCTTTTAACTTATTTTATCTAACATATTATGTCTTTTGAGCTGTTTTGTTTATTATCATTCTGCACAGCACTCTGGTCAGCTGTGGCTGTTTTAAAAGTGCTTCACAAATGAAACTGGACTGGATAGAAATGTGAAGGAAACGAGTTCCGTCCCTTTGAATTTGATCAAGACGCATCTCATCGGAGGCAAAGCGAAGGCGGCAGCGGCGTCGTGGGTTGGGCTTTCTCACGACTTTAATTGTCGATATGGTAAATATGAGCATGAGTTGGCGGGCGAAGTGTGGACGGGTCCTGCTTCCTGAGCACTCCGCCGCGTGAAATCTCCTCAGTCGACGAGGCTGGCGGCCGCGCCGCAGATGAAGCCGAGCCGCCGCAGCCGCCGCGCTCTGCCGCCGCCGCCGCATCCACGCGGCGCGCAGTTTAAGGGTAAATATAAGAAGTGGTGACACTGCTCACAGTTTCCCAAAGCTGTTATCGGGTTTCTCAAACAAGTCCCGCTGTAGCGTGTGAAAAATACCGTTCAGGGTATACTTCAGAGCTCCGCTGCGTGGAATGGAAATGGGACACGGCCTTTTTGTTCTCATCTTTGCTAAAACGCCGTCTCGCAGCACGTCAGTCAAAAGCGGGTTATTTTAGAACTCGGGCTCGGCGGTGCTTCTTGGATATCTGCGGCTTTGTGATCAATCAAATGGCTTCTGAAGCCTCGTCTTCCCTCGGCTGCTGCAAGTCAATCTCTCACTTTTTTTTTTTTTTTTTTTGTTCCTTGAGTTTTTGTGGCCGCCGTTCCTGCCTCTCCTAAGGTTACCGCCGCCTTTTTCGATCTCGGCCTACCCCCTCTGGTACGCCGTGTCACAATATGAACAATAGAGAGCCATAGCATTCGGTGCATTCAACTGTGTTATTGTTTTGCGGCAGGTACAAAAGTCTCCTCGCTGAAACCCCTCCTCTCCCCTCCCCTCCAAAGAAAGAAATAAATAAATTAAAAAAAAAACAGTAGAAATAGTGGGTTCTAGTGTTAGCAGCTTCCAATCAGAGGCAGATGCTGGCGCGTCCTTCCAAACAAGCAAACATGCGTGTGGGGGGAGCTGCATCCATCCGCCTCCTTCCAATTCCCCCTTCGGTTTTCGGGAAAAATCGCTCTGATGGGACCGGGACTTTATCGTCCCCGCTCCACGCTTTGGACGCCCAGCACCGGTCGGATCTCCCAGCGGCGCTGCGGTTTCACAGCGGCGGAGGCCGGAATTCCGGAATTCTCGGCGCAGACATCACGGCGGATGCGTGAAAACGGAGGGGAGGACGTTAATTGGAAGGAGGTGCTAACGCGGCTCGAAGGATGTCCTTAAAACACAGTAGTCTTCTATTAAAATCTTTTTTTTTTTTTTTTTCACACACACGTAATGTCAGTTTTCCTCTCGCTGACATATCGAGGGAATTAAAGCCCTCCGACTGCGGCTCGTGTCCACCGTAACACTCCCTGTTGCTGCTTTAAAGGCGCCGTCGAGTCCGTGCGATCCTCCAAAGAAGGAGCTCGGCGTGAAGAGTGCTCTGAGGCGAAACCGTGCACCTGGTGAGGATTTTCGTAAGACCCGATCTTACGGGTGTCGCGTTGGAACGAGAGTCCGGACCTGCTGGAGCAAGCGTGGCTTTTATGCCTCCGCGGTGCCTGATGGCGGCTCGGCGCTGCAGCTCAGGCACGGACCGCTTTAAACGGACAAAAGACACATCTGGTGGCGCTGAGGGAGAACGTGGCGAATGCAAATTTCTGGAAATTACAGGTTACAGATTGCAAATTACTTTCGCAAAAAGTCAGGTGTTCCGGTCTGCCCTCCCCTCCCTTCTCCGGTAACTCTTAAAAACGCCTGGGAACGCGTTTCAGGTGACGCAGTCACGTACGTTAGCGGGTGTAAACGGGCTCATCGTTAAAAGCGCATCGCGGCCTTCCTTCCGTCCTCTTGCGAGAGCTGAAAATCATGAACGTTATGAACACAGCGCGCTACTTCGCCAGGCCGCAGTAGCTCAGTTTGCTCCGGTTAAGTTTATTCAGGATCCCCCATTAGCTATTACCTTGGAAACCACCGTTTTTCCTGTGGTCCACAGTGGTGTACCACTTAGTTCCATTCAGAGCTGCCGTGTGAACGCAAGCCCATCCACCACTCGCAGAAATCACTGCAGAGGAAACAACGGCGAGAAGCAGGACCCAGGGTTTCCACGCATGAGCTTTGCATGGATTGCGTAACAGCAAGACGGACCCGTTAGCGACGAGGCAACGCAAGTAAAAAGCGACCACGGCGGCAAAAGACTCTGATGTCTCCACGTTAGGGGTGCTGAAACATCAGGTCAGCGTGGACGACCTGTAGCGTAGCAACGTGGACGCGTTATAACACCTGATCAAGCCGCTCGCATCGGTGTGACTCATCCAAGCATCGGTGTGACTCATTCAACACGCCGGCGGTTTGTCAAACACAAGTTTAGCTTGACAGGAAACGAGCGTAACGCAGACTGGCCAGAATCTCGGCGCGGAAGCCTTCCGGTTCGATGGAAGCGAGGGCTTGAAAGTTATTGGGGTATTTGAGCTCACCTTCAAATACTATCATCAGGGCTCTCTTTTGAAACGTCTGCCTCAGACCGTGAAGCACTAGATAATAATGTTTGAAAAATGATTTTTTTTTTCCTTTCTAGCATTTGGGCTCCTTTTCATCTGTTGTTACATTGTTCTGGGATTGTTTGGACGCGTCGCCGTGGGAGACGTCAGCGCATTCGACTGAAGGCAAACTACAGAGCGTGGCCGGCACCATTGATTGATACACACGGCGGAGGGGGGGGGTTTGCTAAACTAATAAAGCGACCCAATAATCCATATCAATCAAAAACGCTCAAAAACAAATGTGGAGCCGTACTGATAAGGAGTAAGAAGTAAAAAAAAAAGAAAAAAAAAAGTTTTGTGACTCCCTGATTTACGCCGCATACGGGTCACATTCTTCTAGGGATTAAAAAAAAACAACAAAAACGTAATAAATAATGACATTGCTCCCCGCAGGATGCCGCGGTCTTTGCGCCGCGGTCGACCTCGTGGGCGCCGGCGCTCGCGACGGAACCGCGAGCCAGAGGACACGAGCGAAAGAGCCCCCCCCCACTCGATGTGCACTCGGTCCCCCTCGTCACTGCGCTCTCGTCAAACAGTGCCCCGAGTTTTCCACCAGGCAGACGGTAATGCAAAGTTACAAATGGTGTGTGTGCGCGCGCGCGTGTGTTTATGTGTGTGTGTGTGTGTGTGGGAGGGAGACAAACAAAGAAATAAGGAGAGCGATATAAAGAAATGATTGATTGCTTGAGTGTTGCAGAGAGTCGGTGTGCCGTGCCACCCTCCGTCATTTTGATCTGCTCCAACTTGGAAGCCCCCCTCCTGCCGCCGCCCCCCCCAACACACACACACACTCACACACACACACACACACACATATGCCCTCCACCCACCCCGGCACCCCCTACCTCGGGCTTTTTGAGTGTTAGGGGAAAGATGAGAGAGACAAAAAGAGAGATGCAGGAATAAAGGAGCAGACCCAGACAGACGGAGAAAACGGGCCATTTTGGAGTCTTACAGCAAACATGTTTATCTGAAATTAATACGAGCCCTCGGCCAACCAAATTAGTCCAATCAAAGGGATAGCTTTGGAAAATAGTGATATAGGTACAATATTTCCTCCTCTGCCAGCATCGCTCCCCTGCTGCAGCTTAGCAATCGTCCAGAGAAACACGGAGAGGTAATTTCATGCTAATACTGTTTAAAATAAATAAATAAATAAATAAATCCACTTTATTTCATCAGCTCGGGCTGCTGAGACGTATTAGTTTCTAGCTTGCAGCAGCCGGGGGATCCCACAGCTGACGCACGAGATACCTCCGGACGCTTTTTACGGCGGAACAAGAGCAACCCTCCCCGTGTGAGCGCACACACATGCGGACGGCGCGCACGCGCCCGCGACGCGGCAGCCGTCAAAGCCTGCGCCACCCAGCCGGCGCCCCAGCCGAGGCGCGGAGGCGCCGCCGCCGCTGCCGCCGCCGCCGCCGCTGCCGCCGCCGCTGCCGCCGCTGCCGCCGCTGCCGCAGCTGCTGGCGTCCTCTCCTCTCCTCCGGAGGGCGCTGTGGCTCTTCTCATCTCCCCGGCACTGCCTCGCACTGCCTTCTGATGCAATGCAGTCTTGTTACATATTTCTGATGTGTTGGGTTTCTTTCTTTTTTTTTTTTTTTTGAACTTCTTGAAAAAATGTATGGCTTAACAGGATTTTTTTTTTGGGGAGGGGGATCAAACTGCGACGACGACGGCAACAACAACAAATTGTTTAAATGCGGTCCGTCATCATGAAAAATCCTGACGGAGGCCCCATGTTGAATGGAGGTTAGCGCGCCGCCTGCGTCGCACTTAATATGCATCCTTTGAGGGTGGAGAGCACGGTTTCAGTTTCGGGGGCTGTATCACAACAAAGACTCCAGCGTCTGCAGGTTTTCCCCTTTCATAAGAAGATATGATCTGATCTTATCCCCCGTTCTTCACTCTTCAGCACTGCTGAACTCCACACACACACAAACACACACAAACACGCACCTTTTTTTTTTTTTTCTTCCTCCACGAACGCACGTCCATTTGTCTGTGTAAACGCGAGGTGAGCAGTGCAAGTGGAACCCAAAAGTGCTTTGTTGTGCTCGCTCTCCTCCTGCAGGACGTCCATATTTCCCAGTCAGGGCCCCGGAAGATCACTCTTTCGTTCTATTTGTGTGCCTTTTCTGCAGTGTGTCCCGTTTCTTTACCCTCAGGAGGTGCAAAATAAAAAAAAAAAAAAACAAAACAAACAAAAGGCACTGTGGCCTGCTGTGTCTCTGCGGCAGAGGACCACACAAAGGGCAGGACTCCAGTTTCACATGTGAGTCATACACAACTCATCCAAATTATACAACGGAGTACATTTTTGGCTCCTGCCGCTCGGCGATGACACGAAGAGGCGTCAGATCTGACACGTGTCGGCAGGGCGGCATCATAAAACTCCCGCCCGACAAAGAAACTGGACACGTAAGGACGCGGTCAAACGCCATGGTT
>CAAKHG010041912.1:0-24664 GCA_901007715.1 Dactylopterus volitans | reverse complement strand
GTAAAACTGCGCGGGAAAATAAGGCAGCAATATAAGACTGACGCGAAGCTGCAAAGAAGCTGCCGGTTCACTCACTTCGTTCCATAAAATCGCTAAAAAAAAAGAGTCGCAGAACGCGGAGAAAAATGCGGCGGCGACAACCGGAAGCGCGTCGCCGCGCGCTCTTATTTCCAAAGTCGCTGCGGCGGAAGTGCCACACGTCTCGCCTCGCGCTTCACTGAGGCTGCGCAGTAGCCTCCACTGTTGTTCCAGGCGAGCGGACGCAGGACAAACCGCCGCCGTGTGTTTGTGTGTGTGTGTGTTTGTGCGCGCGCGCCCGTGAGTGTGTGTGTGTGTGTGTGTCTGAGATGGAAAAGAAGGTTTGATACCAGCAGATAAACGAGCCCGCGAGGAGCAGCGGCCGCAGGGAGCCCGGAGCGCGCCACGCGGACCCCACGGTACGCGCCGATCGATACTCGATCGCTGATTGATTCCGAAGTTATCGATGCTGGGCTCGCGGCGGCTTCCGCCTGCCCCGCCGCCGCCGCCGCCGCCGCTAAATGTAGGTCATTGTGTCTGTGGGCCGAGCCGAGCCCGGCCGAGCCACACCGAACCCGGCCGGGCGGGCGGTCCCGCAGCTGCAGCAGCTGCGGCAGGGCCGCAGGCGGCGCGCGGCAGCTGTGCGGCGGCGACCGACCGAGACGAGCGGATGAATGCGCGCACAGCGCCGATAACTGCCGCGCGCGCGTGATTTAGAGGGATAACGAGCGGTCCGAGTCCGAAGCCCAGGACGGTCGGAACCGGCGTCGTTTGCGCTGCGCAGCGCTGGCAGCCGAGTCCTGGTCGGAGTGCGCGTCCTCGCCGGAGCGGCTGCTTTCACCCGGACTCGTTTCCAGTCGGTTCGGTCGCATAAAGTCGAGATTGCTGTGTTACTGTGGCAACAGGGGCGGGTCAAAGGTCAGGCTGTGTTTGTCTGCCAGAGCCCATGTGATGGAAATGTTGTGCAGCCCAAAATGGCCAGACCCTCCGCTCCAGTAGGTGGCGCTTGACGCGCTGTGGATGCTGTTTTGCGAATGAGTGAGGCCCTGCGCGCGTCCGCAAACGCCGCAACCGCCCACGGACGAGGACCGGGAGAGGTCCAGAGGGGCCCTGAACGTGGCGTCACTCTGCCCAGACTGGTCCCAGCTCAGCCCCGCCAGTTTGGCAGAGGGCGGCGGAGCCGTGCCCAGACCGCCAGCAGCCGGCGGCGGTAACGAGACCGACTCCGACCAATCAGAGGTGGCACGCACAGACTGATGGCGGATGACTGTTGGTCCAGTAGCTTCTGTTCCATGGACTTTATCTGGGCAGGTGGCAGCTGCCAGCCGCGAGCAAGCCAGCGGCCTCTTACACCTCTGTTACACCTCTGTAACATGTCTGTTACACTTCTGATGCGCGTGTTATTTCTGTTACACCTCTGTAACATGTCTGTTCATTGCGCCTGAAGTTTCTGCTACACCTCTGTTCCAACTCTGTTACACTTCTGTTACATCTTTGTTATTTCTGTTCCAACTTTATGGCACTTCTGTTGCGCCTCACCTCTGTTACCCTTTTGTTATACCTCTAAGTGGTGCTGTTACATGTCTGGTACACCTCTGTTACACTATTGTTACACTTCTGTTACCCATCTGTCAGTACTACTGTTACTCTTCGGGTACACCTCTGTTGCATTTCTGTTACACTCTTGTTGCACTTCCAGTACCTCTGTTACAGTTCTGTTACACCGTTAATGTTACTCCAGTTTCTTTTCCGTTACACTATAGTTACACTTCTGTTATCAATCTGTTACACTTCTGTTAATACCGCTGTCACTCTCTGGGTACACCTGTGTCACACCTTTCTGTTACTTCTGTTTCTTTTCTGTTACACCTCACACTTAGAATCCCCACTGTAATCTGGTGTATCGTGAAGGTAACGTAGGTTGTGGGCCGGTGTTTGAGACAGCGGACGACATGTGAGGCTGTGGACCAGTTGGCTGTGTGGACCAGTTGGCTGTGTGGACCAGTTCTGTCCAGTTTTGATCATCTCTGATAACTCTTATTAAATATTCTGTGTCTGTAGATGTCCAAGATCACCATGGAAGCGACCACCATCCTGCCCATTCTCAAGAAGAAACTGGCCTTTTTGTCAGGTACACACACACACACACACCCATACACACACACACACACACACACACACACACACACACACACACACACACACACAGCATGTCCACATGTCCAGACTGTAACTGCCCGTCTTCCTGTCCGTCCATCCGTCTGTCTGTTTTAGGGGGCAAAGACCGGCGCAGCGGTCTGATCCTGACCATCCCGCTCAGTTCAGACCAGACCAGTATGGAGGAGCTCAGCGCCACGCTGGACTACCTGCTCAGCATCCCGAGGTACACACGCCGTTACACTCCGAATACCGCAGGGTTCGATTAGTTGGTTGTGTTAAAAACGCCCTTTTCAAACTGCGGCCGCGTTCAGCACACTAATGAGGACCAGGAAAAGCCGAGAGTGGTGGGTGGGGCTGTTAGGGGGGGCGGGGCGCGGGTCCGGGGCTCCAGCCAGCGAGTGTTGGCTCCTCGGGCTTCCCGGCAGATGCAGCAGCGTTGGATACATTTCAAAGGGCTTCTCAGATGTTTGGGCTTGACATCAGTCCATGCGTGCTATTTAGTTATTTATCAATAGACCCGATTGCCAAGACCACTCAGATCCAAGTTCACTTGTGGCTCAGAACAGCGATCACATTCGCCAAATAACCCGCAATGTGGCGCATGTGGGCCCATACCCCGCTCTCTCTCCTGCTTTTTTATCTAATGCATTTGTGTGTTTTTCCTTTCTCAATAATAGCATGATATCACTCCTCCATTATAAGATACTTGATACTGTGATACGTACTTGGAGAACCTATTTTTGTAGGTCAGCCCAGAAGGTAGCTCACCAAGGTTCTCTTGACAAAGAGCCAATGGGATCATTCCTCTGCAGTTTGGATCCTAGCATAGAAAAAAACTATCCGGCAGGCAAAGCGTCACCCTGACTGGTTTTGCCTGAACACGGCGCGTTTGGACTGTGAATGTAATCAAGTGAGACGCTAATGCTAAGCTACAAACGAGCCGCCGTTTAGCTGCGTGACATCATCAGCTGCCAACGATTCTGTATCGGCATGGCGGCGCTCGATGTGCGTCTCATTCGGCGCCCTTTGGGAGAACTGGAAGTGCTAACATGCTAATATGCTAAGTCGTGTCTTGGTTTTTGGACCCTTGAAATTGAGCTGCCGGTGATGGACTCGATATGCAGGCTCAAGAATCCAGCGTTTTCAGCTCGGAGGATGATGATCATAAATATAATATGATGGCTTGGATTGGGATTGAGATGCTTGTGAAGAGACTCGCCTAAAGGTCAGGGTCAGCAGTGACCCCCTAAACAGAGGTCCTCTGAACGCCTCCACCACTTCCTGTATTTCACTTAGAGCAGCTGTCAATCATAAAGCCACGCCCCCATTTTTAAAGCAGCATATAGCTAATTAAAACCTTTGAGAAAAATTAACACTTGAAAAAAAACACCAGTATGATTTCATAAAAAAAACCTCTGAAATGACAGAAAGCATTTTTGAGAAATTTTTTTTTAGAGAGGTGACATTTTAGTTTGGTGCCAGTCCCGCCCACTAACATGGAGGAGGCGGGGTTTATCACCAATACCGCTGCCAGCCACCAGGGGGAGATGGAGGTCTTTTTGCTTCGCTTTTCAGGAGCTGTTATGATGTCTAGTTTATATATATATATATATATATATATATATATATACATACACACACACACACACACACACACATATATATATATATGTGTGTGTACTGTGTGTGTGTGGTAGGAACATAAACACTGTTCACGGTCTGAAGAATGTTCCTGTTTCCCCTCAGTGAGAAGTGCAAAGCTCGAGGTTTCACCGTCATCGTGGACGGACGCAAGTCTCAGTGGAACATCGTGAAGACGGTGGTGCTCATGCTGCAGGTACCGACACTTACCCCCCCCCCACACACACACACACACACACACACACCCGCCCAACCCCAGTAGAGAGAAATCCGGATATTTTGGGAAGGATGTTTACGAGCTGACGGGTGTTTCAGAACGTGATCCCGCCCGAGGTGTCGCTGGTCTGTGTGGTGAAGCCAGATGAATTCTGGGATAAGAAGGTGACACACTTCTGCTTCTGGAAGGAGAAGGACCGCCTGGGGTTCGAGGTGAGTCGCTTCAGTCCGGCCGGGATGTGAATGAAATCAGGTTGGAACCAGAGGAGACAAACTTTTATTGGTTTAATATTTAATGGAGAAACGTGTGGATGACGTTCGTGTAGCGGCGCTAATTCTGCTCCGTGTTATTGAGTCGACAAAGACGCTCCTGCAGGGTCTCAGCACGATTTGTTCTCCTGCATGGAGCAGGAACATTCACAGGGGTTCTCAGGTTCTCACACGTGCTCTCTGTGCTCTTTCTGGGAAAACGTCACGAACAAAGAGGAAGTAGGATGCACAATAGCATTAGCAAAGGTACATATAATGCAAATGTGAATCAACTGAGAATAACTTGCGTGAACTCGCATACTACGTGGCAGCCCTGCAGCACATGCTAGCATAACGCGCTGCGTCGCAGCCCTGCAGCACAAGCTAGCATGACGCGCCACATAGCAGCCGTGCAGCACACGCTAGCATGATGCGCCACATAGCAGCCGTGCAGCACCCGCTAGCATGACGCGCCTCGTAGCAGCCCTGCAGCACAAGCTAGCATGATGCGCCACATAGCAGCCCTGCAGCACAAGCCAGCATGATGCGCCACATAGCAGCCGTGCAGCACACGCTAGCATGATGCGCCACATAGCAGCCGTGCAGCACACGCTAGCATGACGCGCCACGTAGCAGCCCTGCAGCACGCCCTGCAGCACGCGCCCACGGCGACAGCTCCCCCTCTAATTAGCAACTTTATGCGTGAAAAGAAAAAAAAACAGTAGTTCTACAAGTGAACGCCCTGACTACACCAACAAGTATTTTTAAGTAACTTGTGTTGACTTTTACAATGAAAATATCGAGAGCAGCAGAAATGCGTACCTCTCTGGGAAAAACCACAAAGAGGAAGTAGAACCCAACGCAACGCAGTAAGTGGAGTTTAGAAAATAAAATGCTAACTGTACGTCGGGTAACACTCAGATCTTTTCCCCAACATATATGTGCTTAAAACATGAAAATTTACAGTTACACAATTTCCTAGTACTGTATTAATAACACTCTAAAGAACAAAGAAAAGTGTGACAGCAAAATGCTACCCTTCAAAATAAAGGTTTGCATTTCACTGCCTTCTTCACAATATAACTCTGATCCAAGCGGTCCTTTCCCCTAAGTAGCCAATGCTAGCATGCTAACATAAAACTGTTGAACACAGGTGTTAAAAATGGTTTGATTTTCTCAAATTCAATTTTGATTTGAGTGAGATATTTTGTGTCGTCATTTGCCCAAACAAGGACTTGTTGTTTCCGAAATCCGCTCTGGCGCGGTAAAGCCGGCGGTCAAGGTCAGCGCCATGCTAGCTAGCAAGAGTGCGAGTTTAAGGAGATACGGCTCCGGAATGAGGCAAGATGGTGTCGCGTCGGAATAGCTCCGCCCCTCCACCGTTAGCAAAGCTTCTTTTCTAGAATCCACAGCTAGCAATGGCGTCAGCCGACATGTGTACAAATACGTACACGCATTCGAGCTGTGGCGCGTACGTCCATCGCAAGTACAACTGTTTTTAAAAAAAAGTAAATCATAATTCATAAGATTTCTAACTGGGCGTCGTTACTTTAGATTTGGCTTGAGGGCGCCATCTGCGGCCATCTTGCAGCGCCAGGCTAAACCGCGCGCTAGTGAGCTAGCAGCCAAATGAACTCCGTTCTAGCAGCAGTCAGAACTTCAGAGCTCTGAAGCCACGTTGGAGACAAACACTTTTGTTCCGACCGTGCGACGACGTTTTGTTTGAGGACACACGGGCGCAACAGTCGTAACAACCTCGACCGCTATCATCTTGTCCCCGGAGCTGCCGCGAACCCGAGTCGTCCGTGCGTGCGGTTGAACAGACGACGCCATGGCAGCCGGGTTTTAGCTTCGATTTTAAGACCTGGAGCCGAGTTTAGGTGCCGAGTTTAAGACGTCGCGGTCACGAGAATTTTGGGGACTGGCTCCTCTGTTACAACAGATGGTTTCACTGACACAGATCAGCAGTCCCTGTGACCCAGATTTCTGCAAACACGTTGGCTCCGCGGTTGTTGCCATGGTAACGGGAGCTTGTTCAAGGATCTTGAGCGACTCGCGGCAGAAAGATAATCCAGCGCAGCCCGTGTGAGCGGACCTGATGGTTCTTGTGCTGAGAGAAGAGACGGCAGGTAACTTCCTCCCCGCCGGTGCGTTCAGGGGACATCGGACAGCCGAGTCGCAGTTTTGCGACCCAAGTTTTACATCAAGTTAAAAGTATTATTTTGGATCATCTGTTCCACTGAAAGAGAAAAAATCTGAAAGTTCAGAGGTTTTCAAACTGTTTGATGACCCATAAACGGGGAAACGGGTTTTTGAGATGCAGATGTAGACGCGCCGGCTGCGAGCTGGTCAACTTTGATCGTGATCGTGACCTGTCGGACTCTCGCTTGTGTGTCGCTCATTAACATGCGAGTTTGAAGAACATGCGGAGGGGCCACTCAGAGACAGAAGCTCCAGCGTCTCGTTAGCATTGGCCTCAGGCTGAGTTGTTCGCAACCGCAGTGGAAGCGGATTCCCCAGCTCATCTGCATGGAAGCGAAAGCTGCGGGCCGATGGGTGCGTTAGTCCGGACACTGGGCTGACCTGGATGAGGTCGACCAGATGGACTCGAGAGACATGACAGACTGATTTACCGGCAGCAGCCCAGAAGGTCTGAGTCCTCCGTTGAGGACCCAGATGAACTCATTTGATGATTTCATTTCATCGAGTACGTTACGGGTGGGAGAGCGAGCGAGACCAGGTGTGACTTACAGGGTTCCAGCTGAATCATGGAGAATTCATCCATTCTTGGTAGAGGTGGGAATCTCCCAGCGCCTCACGAGTCAGATGATAAGCGTGGTTGTGTGATGGTCCATCGTGTTCCAGTTCTGCTACCAGCGTTCTTCAGTTGTTCCGTGACTTGGGTTCCGGTCCGGTTGCAGGGTGTCGGATCGCCGCGTCAGTAAAACATCTCCCAGACGGGGACGTTGTCTCTCATGGTGATGTGGAAGGTTCTCGACCAATGAACACGGGACGCAAGTTTGCGATTGGCTCCGCCCTCTCCGGCTGGGTTGGAAGCTTCCATACTCCAGCTTTTTACTGCAGCGGGCGCCGCTCCCGTTTCCCGCCCTGCCGTCTCGCGTTTCTGTGGCGATCACGCCATCGACCGTCTGGGGCGCCGCCCTTCCGCGCTCCATCTTCTTGCGTTCCGTCACCATCATTTTATCAGTTAATGTTCAGAAAGGGGATGATTGGCATTTGTTGGTCGGTTCTGAGTCGTCCACGCCGACGCCAAAACTCCAGGTTCTCCTGAATCGACGATGCCAGACGCCGACCAGAATTCCAGATGAATCAGCCGGCCCATCAGCCGGCCCATCAGCCGGCCCATCAGCCGGCCCGGGCCTCCGGGGTTAAGCCTCGGCCATTTTAATAGGCCTATACCAACAGACAGCAGCTGCAGGGGCGAGTGTGTGACTCATCTAAGGCATCTATGGAGTGTGTGTGAATGTCTCCGCAGGGTGTGTGTCTCGCAGCTGCTCTAACGTGTGGCCTGAAACTGAGACACACACACACGCACGCGCGCACACACACACACACACACACACCAAGCTGAGTTTATTGTCTCTTTCGGCGGGGGGACGCGTCGCTGCGGTTCGTCTGTCCGACTGCTGGGTTCATGTGTTAATCAACAGAAAACACACACACACACACGCACCCACACACACACTCCCTCCACGCCTCAGATCAGCTCGCAGGCCGCCGACAAACACTGAGCACTTTCATTCCCAGATTTAGAAAAGTTCTCTGGAGGTGTGTCTTGTGATTTTGGACCCGTGTTGTGCTTCTTAAGTGGAACTTTGTTGGACGTTCAGCATATGATCGGGTTCTGGTAGGTCTCTGGGAACCTCTGCGAAGTAATCCAGCTAACTCCGATAGCTCGGTCTGGTTCTTCAGTGTGGACTGCAGGGATTCCTCTGAGAAAACGACCGTCCTACCCACAATGCACTGCGACTGAACTTTTCCCGCCTGTCGTTGTGATTGCACGCTTTCATGCCCCCGCCATCATGAGGCAAATGCTGTTTTGCTTTTGAGGTATTTGTTTGTTTTTGAAGTGCAAAAAAGTGCGGCATTGCTCCGTTTATGTGGTCTGCCGAGTTCATCTGGCTTTCATCTGTCCGAAGAATGTGGTCCCAGATCCTGATCTGGCCTTGGTGCTGCCGACGTCACCAGAGACTTGCAGTATTTACACGAGCGAGGGCGTCTCTTGATTGGAGACTTGGACCGCGACACGTCCTCCTGGTCTGAACGCCTTCTGGACTGGATGTCGGGGAAAGTTTTTAGCTCAACAAGGAAACGATTCCGCCCTCATCTGCTCCACATGTCTTCCGGCGGTGGATTCCTTCCCCCTTGCTGATTTGTTATCTGTCTGATGGGTTGTTTTGCGTCTTTGGCCTAATTACGGCAGCCAGGCTGCCTTCTTATGTGGAATTACATCGTCACCAACCGCGTCAGGCGTGTATCCCTACGCCCGGGCACGCCAAAGCCGTACTTGCGATCCTGTCCTCTGCAGTACATTCAGGCTTCTGGTGGAGAGACTGGCACTGGGCTCTCTACCAAACTGAGCGCGTGCAGAGCGTCATCCACTGCAGGTGACTCACCGACTCTCCACCAGCACCTCATCAAATCACGCTGAAAGACGAAAAATGTAGATGCCAACAAGAATTAAAGTTGTGCTGGATGTCAGACTGTATAACCGTCCTGGTCCATCCTCCAGTCCAGGAGGTGGCGGTAATGCACCTAAAAGCTGTTTGCCAGCCGCCATTAAAACACAAAAAAAGACAACTCGCTGTTTCTCAGTTCTCAAGTCTGCAGGTCCAGACTTTGGAGGTTCAGACTTGGGAAGTCCGACACAAGTTCAAACTCCAGAAGTCGGCGAGTTCCCAAGTGCGCTCCTTGCGTTTGGAATAGCGGCGTTCCTCCTCTTCTTCTTCTTCTGTGTGAATGGCGGCTGCTGCTAAGCGCATAAGCGTCATTAGCGCCACCCACAGAGTGAATCATAGAAAACAACCACAACTCATTTGTGTTTAAATACTTCATATATAAATATATATTCGTTTACATATGTATCCATTTATATATTCATGTATAAGTTGGTTATGGACGTGTGAGGTTTATATTTTAAATGAGTCTTTCTTTGAGCGAGCGGGCGAATAAAAGATGAACGCTGGCAAACTAAGTTGGGGGAGTTTGTGGAAGTTGGTGAGTTCCAGATCCAAGCGAAATTAAAAAAAATAAACAAAAAAACAAATGGAGGAGAGACGTCTCGCCGCACGTCATTGGCCGCTCGCTGCCGATCGTCCGTGCGTTGATCCTAATGCATTCTGGGACGCATGACTTCCTCAAGTCGGCATCCGATCGGACTTCTAAAAATGGGCGGAGCAGGGACACTTCCGGGTTTAGAGGTCCGGAAGTTTAGAGGTTTAGAGGACTCGGACTGTCGATGACTTTCAAAAGTACGGGAGCCCGCAAGAGTCCGCTCAAGTCCGCGGATCGAGGAACGGCCTAAATGCACCGGCGCCCTGCAATCACCGCCTGTGCCAGCAGAGGCCGCTGTCGGACGTTCCGTCTCGGATCTGCGTTAACATGTGCGTTCCCTCTTGTCAGGTGATCCTGGTGTCGGCCAATAAGCTGACCCGTTACATCGAACCCTGTCAGCTGACGGACGATTTCGGAGGAACTCTGGACTACGACCACAGCGACTGGCTCAACAAGAGACTGGTCGCCATTTCCTCTCTGCATTAACACATGGATACGCGTTCAACGCAAAATGCTCGTCGCCGTGGCAACGTGACGGCGGGTCTGACTGCTTTTTTTATGTCCGGCAGGTTTTCGAGAAGTTCACCAAGGAGTCGACGTCGCTGCTGGATGAGCTGTCAATCATCAACGACAGCGACAAGAGCAGCTCGGTGGACAAGGACAAGTACGTCACACACACTCACACACACACATGAATACACACATTCAAACATAATCTACATAACCTCTACACAACCTCACCATAAATTGATCTAGTTTATTGATTTCTGGAACCAAAGTGCTTTGCATAGAACAAAAGGCCCACGTGGGAAAAAAAACTAATGTAAGAATGAAATAAAATAGAAATCAGAAGGCAGAACGAGGCAGCTAACGCGAGGGAGATGAGACGTAGTGTCAAGATGTGATTTCAAAGAACATCAAGTTATCTGGGAGTTTGTGGAGAATAAAAACTGAATGCTTCTTCTCCATGTTCACGTTGGACCATGTAAGGCGGCTGGTTATTCACCATGTGAAGACGATGAATCGACAATTCTATGTTTTTTTTCTTTGAAAAAAAAAATCCATCGTGGCTTTAAAATGTCTGATTGGCATAAAAATATCTAATTCTACAACTATTTGCGTGTTAATCTGGCCCCGCCCCCATTTTTGTTCACTGGCGCTCCACTGGCAAAGCAACACACTCCCAGTTAGCTGGTTAGCTTACTGACCTGCTAGCTAGCTTCTTCTTCGTAGCTCGCGTCTCCTCCCTTTTCTTCATCGGAGCTTGTGGCTCCTTCTTCTTCTTCTTTGCTAGCATCTTCTCCCTTTTTTGTTCCCAGCTAGCATAGCCTCATTCTTCTCCTTGGCAGCCAGTGCCTCCTCCTCCTTCTGCTTCCTCTTCATAGCTCCTCTCCATTTTCCTCTCCCTGGCTAGCATCTCCTCTGTCCTCTTCTTTGTAGCCTGCGTCTCCTCCTCCTTCTTCTTCTTCTATGGTTGCATCTCCTCTGTCTTCTTCATAGCTAGCACCTCCTCTTTGTAGCTGTTGTCTCCTTCTCCTTCTATGGTAGCATCTACTCCTTCTTCTTCTTTGCTTGCATCTCTTCCCTCTTCTTCTTCTTCTATGCCAGCCTCTTCTTCTGTCATGGTTTCAATGCGCCACAGACAAATGATTCAGAAAGCCCCGCCCCCCCGAGGCATCACGATTGGCTCATTGTGTGTTCTGTGTTTTCCTGAGCTCGTCACCGTTTGTCCAAAAGATGAACCACCTTTGTAGGTCCCGAGCAGAAACCTGCAGCCGCGGTGTTTGATGTTGATTCACATCATCTGGATGTTAACGAGGTTAAAACCTGAGCACATTATGGAGGCATGTCGTCACTGCCGCGGTCGCACAGTCGCAAAACCACGTGCACGGCCGCAGTTTTACGCCTGCGAGAGCTGACGGACGCGACTCCGTTTGTCCCGCAGGTCAGCTGACTGCGCCCTGCTGCCGTCCTTTGACCCCGAGACCGTCCTCCAGACCGGTAAATATCAGCCTCCCAGATTGCGGCGCCGCGGCTCCTGTAACGCGGCACGTGGGCGGGGCCCCTCCGAGGGGTGGATGGATGATGGTTGGCCGTGTGTCTGTGTGTTGTTCCGAGGTGAAAGGAGTCTTTGTCGGCGGTGCCACCCTCCTCCAGCCGCCTCTCACGCCGCAACAGCATCATTGTTTGGCATGCTTTTATAACAGACCCCGCCCCCCTCACCACCCCGCCCCCCCTTCTGTCTGCAGGTCATGAGCTGCTGTCTGAGCTGCAGCAGCGGCGCTTTAACGGCTCCGAGGGGGGAGGAGGAGGCGGCGGAGGAGGAGGAGGACAGGGAGGTGAGGAAGCTCCCTGAAGTTATGAAGGACTCCATTGATTTCCGCATGTTTTGTTCTGTGCTCGCGGCGCCGTCGGCGGACGCCAGCTGACCTGACTTTTAACAGCACCGGCGAGGCTGCGGCGTCCTGCCCAGTCCGGCCTGCAGACGCAGACGCAGACGCCGCCATTAGAGCGCAGAGCGTCCTCAGCAAAACATAAAAAGTTTGTAGTGATCATGAGGATGACGTATGAGCGAGCTCTGGATTTGGCCTACAGGTGTCACCATTGTGGGGTTTTTTGGATTAAATAAGTGGGACCTTTAGTCTTGTGCACGCTCTAGTGATGTTTTTTTTTTCTGCTGCTGCTTAAAAAGCAAAAGCTGGACACGTGAAAAGATGCCGAGCGGCGCCGCGACGGCCGCGTCAGTCACACATACAAAGAAGGAGATGAATATAGTTCTTATTTTACGTAGTGAAACAATACGGAATCCATTCAGGAAATGCAGCACTAAAATGTCTCACAATGAAGAAACAACGTACTTTGTGCCTCGCATATAATGGACAGAATTTATTTTGAATAATAATAAGTGAAATTCTCCGCAGGTATTTAACTAAAAACATCTACTTTCGCTATGATTGTGTTTTGCACTGATCAAGTGTAACAGACCTGCATATGAGTGTGATGACCAAAATATTAGGTACCCCTCCCAGTGTAACCCAGTACAGTCCAACAACAGCGTCACAAACTACAGTCCCAATAACAACCATTCAAACATGTCAACACCTCTCTCACACACATTCAATCACAATCCAACATAAAACTCCTCCTGAAGGGAGAACTGATTGCAGGGCTGTTGTATTATACTCTATGGTGGACACGCGCTGGTCGTAATCTTATGGCTGATGTGTTGTATTATACTCTATGGTGGACACGCGGTGGTCGTAATCTTATGGCTGATGTGTTGTATTATACTCTATGGTGGACACGCGGTGGTCGTAATCTTATGGCTGATGTGTTGTATTATACTCTATGGTGGACACGCGGTGGTCGTAATGTTATGGCTGATGTGTTGTATTATACTCTATGGTGGACACGCGGTGGTCGTAATCTTATGGCTGATGTGTTGTATTATACTCTATGGTGGACACGCGGTGGTCGTAATCTTATGGCTGATTGCTTAATATTGAGTGATAATTTGAGCACAAATGAGACAAATGTATTTTCAAACATTCTTACTCTGTTGCTGATCGGCCTGACCTCTGACCTCTGACCTCCAGGTCCGGCCTGGCGCCCCATGGAGGAGGAGCTGCTGGCTCAGCCTCAGGTGATGAAGCTGCTGGACTCCCTGCGGGAGCAGTACACCAGGTACCAGGAGCTGTGCAGGCAGAGGAACAAACGCACCCAGCTGGATGAGATCCACGCAAAGGTCATGCAGGTACAAGACACACACACACACACACACACACACACACACACACACACACACACACAGACTTTGACAAACTCTGGGGAAGTGACTCATTGAAGGGATGTGTTGTTACGGTGCTAACAGGCGAGCATCGGTTCAGCTTTCCTCTTGATTCTCAGGCAGCGATACTAGTCATCGTAGCCTGAAGCAGCTAGCCTGAAGAAGCTAGCCTGAAGAAGCTAGTGTGAAGCAGCGGCACTCTAAGGTGGCGCTCAGTGCAGCGAGAGCGCTAACGGGAGGGACGGAGGAAGCGCGCTCATCTCTTTTACCTCCCTGCTGCCGAGTGATCCCTGGCGATGTGTCACCCCCTGAGGCGCTAGCTCATTAGCTCATTGGCTCATTAGCTCATTAGCTCATTAGCTCATTAACTATCCCCTTAAAATCTCCCTTGTATGTTCCATTTGTTTTACTTTGTGCTGTTTAGCTATTTTCTAAAGGGGTTTTTGCTCGTCATTGGATCGGGGGATTGAGGCTGAAATTCTTGGAGATGAGCCTGGGGTTGCCGTGGTAACGACACGTTGGACAGTAGCCTGGAGGATTTTAGGCCAGAGAGCGGATGGCCTAGTTCTTCAGTACACTGTGTTTGTGTGTCTGTGTGTGAGTGTGTGTATGGACACACACTAATGACCTGATAAATTCAACGATCATGACACACACGTACACACACGTACACACACACTGCGAATTCACAGGACTTTACATTGACTCACTCTCATTTTCTGGTGTCAGTTGAGTTGTTGTCTGCTACACTTCCGCATGGTAAAAAAAGCGATCACTGTCATTGTCACGGTGAAACGGCTGAAACGAGTCGCACCCGCAGCAGCGTCACTCGCACACACACACACACACACTCTCCCCTCCTGTTAGCTGCTAGCGGTTAGCTAGTCCTGGTGATGTCTTTCAGTGTCTCCTGTCAGACGGCGCTGTGGGCGGGGCTTTCAGCTGTTGGATTGAAAGACAAAAAAACATTGAAAACACCAGACTGATTCCTTTATTGCTTTAATAACCGGCTGTTTCGTGACTGAAAGCTGTTCTTTCTTTTATCAACAATTTACATTCCAAGGTTGCCCTGGAATTAGGCTCCTCCCTCCCAACTGCACGGGCTGCATTGAGCTTTATCGTCATTTATTCTAAGCTGAGCAGCTTCCTGCCTTTGACGGCTTGGTCCCAGGCTGCGGGAGGCTGACGGTCCGGTGCTCTCTGTCTCCCTCAGGTGGTCACCTGGCTGCAGGGTCCAGGCTCGGAGCTGCTGAAGACCCACCAGGCCATCGGGGACTCCATGCGAGCGGCGCAGGCCCTGCAGCAGAAACACGAGGAGATCGAGAGCCAGCACAGCGTAATGATGCAGCGCACACACACACTCACACACACACACACACACCTCCAATATAACTCAGCAAGAAAAACAATTTGTGTACTATTATTAGTCGTAGTACTATTACAGCGTCAGAATAGTTTATTGATCCCGAAGGGGAAACAACTCTGCGAGAGTATAAGCGCGAAGCTGAGTAAGAGAGATGGAGATAAGAGATGGTAATCAACGAAATGAATAAACAGATGAATAAATAGACATACACAGCATGGAGAAAGTATATGTAATACGTATAATATGTAGTGAGATAGGTGCAGTCTGTTGGATCAGAGCGTCCAGCTCTCAGACAGAGGAGCTATAAAATAAGGAGTCACAATTCCCTCCCATTATCATTATTGTTATTATTAGCATCAGCTGTACTTATGTTGGACTTCCCCAGAACGAGCTTTACAAAATGTCCTGCAGGGTTAAAAGCAACCAACCGCAGTTCGTTTAAGTTTATATGAAGCCAGATTTTATTTTGAGCTGCAGCGTTAATGCTTGATTGAATTAGTTGCCACTGAGTGATGGTGTCGTCCACGTCAACACCGGGCTCATTGTGTGTGTGTGTGTGTGTGTGTGTGTGTAGGAGTGGTTCGCGGTGTACGTGGAGCTGAACCAGCAGATCGCGGCGCTGCTCAGCGCCGGGGAGGAGGAGGAGGTGGTGGAGCTGAAAGCCCTGCAGCAGCAGCTGAGCGACGTCTGCTATCAACAGGCGGCGCAGCTGGAGAGCCGGCAGAACGTCCTGCAGGCGGCGCAGGGCTTCCACAGCACCACGCAGGAGGTAACGTGCAGCGCTGCCGCCGCCGCTTGCGTGGTTACTGGGGTGTGGTGAAGCTTCGGGGGCATTTTCCCGGGAACGCGTGCAGGGAAGGTCTTCAGATTTCGCCCCACCTGTCAACTCAGACTCAAAACTTTTTGCGCTGTTTTTGGCCATAACTCGTGTCGTCAAATGTTTGAAAACGCGCCCCCTGCTGGCCATGCAGGCCTCATGCTTCCCCGAGGGCAGATGTGTCCTCTGACTTCACCTGTGGAGTGACCAAAAGTCTAAAACCGGAACGTCCATAGGTGAAGAGCCTGTGCAGCAGGACACGTCTGTTGTGTAAAAGGGTGATTCTGAGCAGTGGAACCTCTGGGTGTGTCTCTGCAGCTGTCTCAGCAGCTGGACGGTCTACTGGGCATGCTCTGTGCTGACGTGGCTCCAACTGACGGCGCTGCCATTCAGCAGAACCTCAAACTGCTGGAGGAGAAGCTGCAGACTGTCGGTGAGTGACTGACTGACTCGGTTTTTGATAATTGCCAAAAGATTTTCCTCCCGCTAACCGGCCTGACGGCTTCCGTTGCAGAGGCGGGTCTCGCCTCCTTGCGCCAGAAGGGGACGCTGGTGATGGAGCAGATGTGCGGCCAGCCCTCGTGGCCTCTGGAGGAAAGCGAGAGTCCAACTGGAGAGCACCAGGACAACGTCCAGCACATCCAGGCAGTGATGGACGAGATGCAGCTCCGCAAGCAGAGGTGATGCTCCCCTCCCCGCTCCAAGCTAGTCGATGTCGTCGGCTCCAGCCGCCGGTCAGCGGCAGCCGCTGAATGTGGCCCTGTGTTGCAGGTGCGAGGACATGGTGGATGTGAGGAGGCTGAAGATGCTACAGATGGTCCAGCTGTTCAAATGTGAAGAGGACGCTTTACAGGTGAGAGGCAACCAGGAAGCATGCAGATACGCACCCCCTGTGCGGGTGAGTTAACGGTCTTGGTGTGTGTGCGCTTGCTCAGGCGGTGGAGTGGCTGAGCGAGCTCCTGGACGCCTTGTTGAAGACTCACGTCCGACTGGGCGATGACACCCAGGAGAGCAGGGCCATGTTGGACAAACACAGGAAGTTTGTGGACGTCGCTCAGGTGAGAAATTCCCACACTGCACATTCTGATCCACCCTCACGCAAGTGAGTTATTTGCTCGAATAAAGACCGCCCACAATATCGACAAAAGAAATTCCCAAAGAGACACTGAATCGGGAGTTTTGACCCGATGGTGGCACAAGGTAAAATCCCTGCCTCCCCAGAATTAATTGTAATTCTGCCACATTTATTTAGTACAAGTGACACTGATCGATTCGTAGCTTGTGCCAGAGTCAGGAGGTCACCAGGACCAATCCTCTGTGGACCACAAGAAATGGTGACCTTCTCTCTTGTATTGTATTAAAATGACAACCTGACAGTTTATCTAGAAAATTCTGATGCAGCCTTTAAACCTTACTGCTCAGTATAACTGTGTACATGTAGGGCAGAGCTAAGGGGTAGGGCTAAGCAGTAGAGCTCAGGAGTATGACTCAGGGGTAGAGCTAAGGGGTAGGGCTAAGCGGGAGGGCTCAGGAGTATGACTCAGGGGTAGAGCTAAGGGGTAGGGCTAAGCGGGAGGGCTCATCAATAGGGGTCAGGGGTCGAACTAAGGGATGGGCTAAGCAGGAGGGCTCACCAGTAAGGTGCAAGGTCAGGACTCGGGGTAGAGCTCAGGGTCAGGACTCAGGGGTAGAGCTAGGCAGTAAGGCACAGGGTCAGGACTCAGGGGTAGAACTAAGGGTCAGGACTCAGGGGTAGAGCTAAGGAGTGAATTGAGATTGTATTTTGAAGTTTCTAGCTGACTGGTCTCATCCAGCTTCACTGATAAGTACAAGTGGGTGTCATCTGCATAGCAATGAATGTTTCCTCCATGGTTTTGTCTTTAAAAATCACCAAATGCAGTCAGAACAACCTTTGGTTTGGTTCTTATCGTTCGCTGGCAATTTCCTCGACGAGGTGGAGATACGACGGCCACTAAATAAATTGAGCTAAAAACATTCCAGCAACCCTTCTTCTTCGTGTCCCGCAGAGCACCTACGACTATGGCCGCCAGCTGCTGCAGGCGACGGTGGTCCTGTGCCAGTCGCTGCGCTGCACCACGCGCTCGTCCGGGGACACGCTGCCGAGGCTCAACCGAGTGTGGAAGCAGTTCACCGTCAGCGGCGAGGAGCGGCAGCAGAGGCTGGAGCTGGCTCTGAGCTTCCACGCCGCCGCCGAGAGGGTGAGTCCGCCGGCGGGGGCTCGGCCGCGCCACGCCCACCCTGCCGCTAAGTTTCTCGCTGCTCCGGCAGATGTTTTCACCACAGACACGCACGTGATCTAGACGTCATGGCAGCTCCTCAAAAGTGAAGCCAAAAGACCTCCAGCTCCCCCTGATGGCCGACCGCAGTATGGCCGATAAACTCCAACTCCTCCTCGTTAGTGGGCGGGACTTGGGCCAAACTAAGATATCAAAGATCTCTGCATATAATGTTTTTTTTCCTCAAACATGGTTTCTGTCATTGAGGGAGTTTTTTTTTTCTAAAAGTCTTGTTTTAGTTGGTTATGTGATGCTATCAAATAGGGAATGTGGCTTCATGATGGACAGCTGCTCTGTGTGAAATACAGGAAGTCACACAGGCACTCGCAGATTTCTGTTCAAGAATTTTTACATTAAGTGTAAAGGACATGTAACGCTAACTTTCTTTTACTGTTATACTCTTTCAACATTTAAAAAAATGTAGTTTTATTGGTAAAACTCCTCACTCATGAGCCGGGCTGACTTATACTCAGAGTCTGCTTGCGAATTACATCATCAGCACAAGATGGCGCCGTCTGCATCTGGATATTTTGGCCTTAGTTTGCAAAAGTAAAGGAAGTGAAGGTGCAATATTATGCCGATTATGTCCAGACCATATTCAGAAGAAACACCAGAAACGGGAGCTGTACATGAATTCAGTGTGTGTCTGTGTGTGTGTTTTAGGTGTTACAGAACGAGTGTGTGGAGGCGGAGTCTCTGGATGACGTCGACTCGTCAGGGAAAGCGCTGCTGGACAGACTGACCATGCCTGTCATCTTCCCCGATGGGTACGCGCGCGCGCACACACACACACACACACACACACACACACACACACACACACACACACACACACACACACACACCTGATCTTATAATAAGCCAAGCACGTTAACATATTAAGACATACAGCCACAACTACACTTCCTGTTATATTCTAACCAGAGGTTGAGGGACCACCAGGGGTCACCAGGGTTCCTCCTGGTGGTCCGAGAGTACATGATGTAATATAAAGTGTTAGTGTGCAAGATTTGCACTTGTAACAGACCTTATATAACAGCAGCAGTTACAGCAGCGCGCAAGCTAACGTGAAGGGCGACACGCGTTTGCTGCCATTTCAGAGTAGCTCAGCTCTGTCAAAAGCTTCTGCGAGCAGCTTTTCTTCCCACATGTGTTGCGTAATAAGTGGAATTCTGGTCCCCTCAGGAGCGAGCAGTACTTCGGGAGCCCCAGCGACACGGCGGCGGCGGCCGAGGGCGTCCGAGAGCGCCTCCTGCTGGTGGAGGAGCGGCGGCTGCAGCTGCAGGAGGCGCGGCTTCACCGCGACGACGCGGAGGAGGAGGCGCCACACGGGCAGGAGGCGAGGCTGGACGTGATTGGAGAGGAACTGAGTGAGAGAGAGGAGGAGGCGGAGGAGGAGGCGGGGCCACAGGGAGGAGAGCCGGCGAGCGCGACGCAGGACTGCTGATGGACGGCCGACGACGCGAAGCCGAGCAGCCTTAACGAAGCTCGTTAACGAAGGGCTGCCCGTCGGACCAGCCGCCAGCGGCCGCCTCCTTCTCGCCGCGCCGCGCGCCCACGTTTCTCCCATCGGCCTCGTGGCGTAACCCTCCTGCGAGATGACTGGATTCGCTCCACCGCCATTTTTATTTTTTTCTTATCCTGAAGCGATGCAGCAGATTCGCTCGCCGGCGCCGACGCTCCGATGTAAATGACCAAAGTCGCTAACGTGTGCGAGCGCTCCACCGATGCTAACCGGCTAACCTAATGTAGACGCAGCGTTTGTTTCCCAGCATGCCCCCCGTTCTCCAGAGTGGACGCCGCTTCCATGGCAACCAACATTTCTGTCTGTCCTTTCTTGCTCTCCCTGCTGAACGCTGGCGTGGGGCGGAGCCACCGCCAACGCCGCCCCTTGACTGGACCGCCCCCACATACAAATTTAAATCTCAAAGGTGCATCGTTTTTCAGGTGACGCGCGGCCGGAGCGCCGATGGGCCTCAAACCGCCAATCGGCCTCAAACCGCCAATCGGCCTCAAACCGCCGCGTTTTTCATCGCCGCGACTGTGACACGCGAATGTCTCGGGGCTCATGGGTAAAAAAAAAAAAAAAAGATGAGAAAACTTCAGCCATGAGTCACTGAGCCTGAAGTCTCCGCCCACTCAAAAAATGTGTTTTTTGCCTCCATTTTAAAGGGCTGTTTGCACATTCATCTGCTGCGCCGTGATTGGCCGCCATGCCAGCTTCGCACGCCGCCATTTTTAGGCCGGTTTTTAATTCCACCCCGCGCGAACTGAAAAGATGCTCAACGAGGCTCGGCCGTCCCGCGTGAGAGGGGAAACCCGAGGGCGGAGTCTCAGTTCGGAATTGGAGCCGCGGCTCCCGACAGGAAGTGGTGCGGCGTGAACACGGCGGCCATCTTTTTGCTAAGTCTGAGCGCACATGTGACTTCCACCTAAACGCCTCGCCGCCTGCCTTCATGATGGGAATCCACCCTGACCCACCACCCAAACTTACTCGACCTCTGACCTCCGCTGGCCAGTGCCGACTGGCGGCTTATCTATTTATTTGACTTTTTTTTTTTTTTTATTTGAAGCTATCTCGTCGTAGCCGCTTGTTTGTTTCGTTTTTGCCGAGTAACCGCTGCTGAACGTGTAACCGCTAAAACCTTGTGTCTCGCCCCCGTGCCCTCGCCGTCCTGTTTGACAGTGACATCATGACATCATCCTCTGAAAATAAAGACGCTTTCTGAGAAAAAAAACAAAAACTTGTGTGCCGCAGTTCAGCCACTCAAATGACAAATATCTGCATTTTCTACCAAGATGGGACGCGTCACCTTTGAGCTGCGCTCTCGCCGGCGGCCAGCAGGAGGCGAGCTTTCTGATGAACGTGTCTTCTTCTATACATCATATAGTTGTAGATATGCCCAGAGGTGGGCGGGGCTACCTCGTAGTTGACAAGTTACTTGAGGCAGCTGCTCAACTAAACGCAGCTTAATGTCGCCCTCTGGTGGCCAGACCATGTCGCGCAGGGCAGTGCGCTTGCTCGGAAGAACAACACCTGGTCGGTTCTGTTTAACACACTTTCAGATTTAATTTAAATACTTATATATTTATAACAAAAGCAAAACAACGTTGACAGCGACTGTTCAAACACGGAGGTTTACGAATGTTTTATTTCTATCGATCCCGTCGGATCCACGTCTGAGCTACAGATGAAACGATGCGTTTGTCTTCTTCCAGTTTGCGGCGAGGGCCGTGGGAGTCTTCCAAAGGGCAAAGGTCACCGGCGCATCTCCTTGTCCAGGAAGTCTTTGGCCTCGTTGATCTTGGCGGCGAGATACGGCGACCCGCCTGCGGCGACACAAACGCACCGTCACGCCACGTTTGCGTCGTTTTTTACTAAAACTCGAGGCCAAAGGAGACCAGCTCACCTTTATCCGGGTGGTTGAGGACCATGATCCTCCGGTGGGCTTCGCGCACTTTGGCCTTGGTGCTGACGGGGCTGAAACGCACAGAGCATCCGTGAGGTCACTTCCTGTTCATGGCAGGGCTCCGAGTGAGGTTGGCGGCGAGCGAGCGAGCGAGCGCGGGTTACCTGATCCCCAGGATGAGACTGGCCTCCCGCTTGGACATCTTCTGCTCGAAGCCTCCTTTGTAGTACGAGGAGAAGGCCTGACGGGGGGAAGCGGAGTTGCTAACGTTAGCCGGCTGGCTCCTCCCACATTCCCAGCAGCCGCGTCGTGTTTGGAGTCATCAGAGGCGAAAACTTGGTAGTAACCAGCAGAGGCTAATGCTATGTTACCCACACAGGCTAACGATAGGCTACCTAGCTTATTCACGCAGGCTAATGCTAAGCTTGATTTCCCCACCAAAGCTTACCAGAAGCTAACAAAAAGCTACCAGAGTTACCCACAGAGGCTGACACTAAGCTATCTTGGTTGCTAATGCTAAAATACCCAGACTACCTAATGTGGCTAATACAAAGCTACCTAAACTGCCACGAAGGCTAACGCTAAGCTACCTGAGTTAGCAGTGGAGGCTAACGCTAAGATACCCGAGTTACCCACAGAGATTAATGCTAAGCTACCTGAGTTAGCAGTGGAGGCTAACGCTAAGCTACCCGAGTTACCCACAGAGATTAATGCTAAGCTACCTGAGTTAGCAGTGGAGGCTAACGCTAAGATACCCGAGTTACCCACAGAGATTAATGCTAAACTACCTGAGTTAGCAGTGGAGGCTAACGCTAAGCTACCCGAGTTACCCACAGAGATGAATGCTAAGCTACCTAAGTTACCCATGGAGGCAAGTTTAGTGTGTGTGTGTGTGTGTGTGTGTGCGTGTCACTCACAGACGTGGGCATGTTCTTGACGGTCTGTGAGAGAACCTGACCCAGAGGTTTCCACAGCTGGAACGCGTAGCGGCCTGGAGGTCAAACACAAGACGAGAGAATCAAAAACCCGCTGATGACGACGCAGAATCCTCACAGGTGATTGGCTGTCTACCACCAGACACGTTCACCCTCACAGCTGATTGGCTCTTTGACTTGTTCTCACCTGCGAACCCCGCGGCCGCCACGCCCAGTCCCACCGCCATTAGCGTCCCTCCCTGCGGACAACAGCAACATCATCAGGCACTGGTGCAGCGGGCATGCGCGTCGGTGACGTCATCTACCTGTGACGGCGCAGCGGCTCTGTTGCGTCATTGAGGGAGATTTTAATCTTCATTTTTCTTTTCAGTGACGTCACCGGACTCACGGCGTCCACGCGTCCGGTCAGTAACCGGCCACATCAGCGTGCGCGCGCGTTCACATGCGGGTTTATCTTTGCCTTGCGCGCGTGACGTAACATCAGCGCGGCGCCGTTAGCGGTCGTTCGGGTTCCCCGACGCTCGCGTAAGTGTTGAAAGGTTGTTTTGTCGGTGCGGGCGCAGGCGCAGATGCTCACCAGCCGCCGGTCTATCTCCGCGTCGCCTCTCGCGCCGCTTCTCTGGCCATATTCCGCGTATCGCAGCGATTCCGCGCCGTCCACGGACGCTCCGCCGGCCGCCGCCATCTTGCCCAGGAGCAGGTCTCCTTCTTCCTCCTTTGGTTTGATTGGTGGTTGGGCCGCCAGCCCGCAGGCGCGCCGCCGCCGCCTAGCGGACGGGAGGGTATAGCAGGCGCTCAGGGGGCGCGTCGGGCTGCGCACAGACTTCTGGTCCTCTCAAAACATCCTACTGGGAGTAATCCTTAAAGATAAAAAAAAAAAAACGGAATTTTTAGTGAATAATCTCATAATTATTACAAAATATTACACACACAAGTGTAGATATGCTAAAGCCACTCCCTCAGTGCTTGCTCTCAAAAATGAAATTTCCTTGTTGCAAAAAATGTCTGAAACAAATAAATAATCCCCATGCAAACAAACTGTACACATTTATAGAAAATATTAATTTATCTTAAACCCCTTGTATTTACTAAATATTATGTTATATTAGGTTTATTTTATTTTCGTTCCCTTATTATTTTTCCTCATTTTCGTTATTTGTTTGTCTTAATATGTGATACACAGGAGTGTAATAACTTTCCGTTTTGAAATACCAAGGAGGTGTGACTTTCCTTTCAAATAATAAGAAATGATAAATGTATGTCCTTGCTCTTCACTGCTCGTGTTATGTTCAGTGTTTCAATAGAGATTAAAATAAAAAAAAAAAAATTCTCGTCCTCACCGGCAGACTCGAGCGCACTTTAACGAAAGTAAAACCCACTCGTGACCGAGAGGTGAAGACGCCATTCGAGAGGCACAAGGCGCGTCTGACGCTTCGGTCTCAGCGAGGAAATCTGAGTTTCCCCGTTCCTCCGCTAGAGGGAGCCATTTGACAGCGAACGCGGGTGAGGAGCGCGCCGATGACGCGCTCCTGCACCTGTGCATTTCTGTCTGTATTTATGTTTATGTTTATGTTTATGTTTATGTTTGCTTGACTGACCGCTCGTTCACATAAATCTTGTCTACCTGCTTGTGTATTTGTGCTTTAGTTGTTGTTCACATCTGTTTTCTTGCTTGGAACTCTTGCGTTTGGGTTTGATGTGTGTGTGTGTGGCTCTGCACCTGTGTGTGTGTGTGTGTGTGTGTGTGTGCGTGTTGGGAGGCCATGATTAGGGCTCCGTCAGGAGTGTGTGAGCGGCGGCTCGGAGCAGCTGATGGCGTCCTGAGCCTGCAGCCGCCTTCTATTGTCCCCAGTAATTGGATTTGGTGGCGGAGGAGAGACGGCCGCCGGTGAAAGGCTGCGGCCATTAAGGTGCGAGCCAGACATGTGGTGCAACACACACACACACACACACGCACACGCACACACACACACACACACACACACACACACGCACACACACACACACACGCACACACGGAGAGAAGATGTTACATTGACTTAAAACCAAGTTTTCACCTTAATATGAAATGTAATGATTTGATGTTGTTGGTTTTGTTCTTTTTTTCTTTTCACAAACTAACTGAAAACACACTGGCTGAATCCGGATGATTCCAGATGATTCCGGATGATTCCGGATGATTCCAGATGATTCCGGATGATTCCGTCAGACACAGATTATCAGTCAGATCTGCTGGTCTGGTTCATGTCAGCCAATCGATCCTCCTTCCTGCCGGCGTATCAAAGCCTGGATGGATGGATGGATGGATGGATGATGATGGATGGATGATGGATGGATGGATGGATGATGGATGGATGATGGATGGATGGACGGATGGATGATTGATGGATGATGATGGATGGATGATGGATGGATGGAGGGATGATGGATGGATGGATGGATGGATGATGGATGGATGATGGGGGGGTGGATG
>CAAKHG010041909.1:0-12837 GCA_901007715.1 Dactylopterus volitans | reverse complement strand
GTCAGAGGAGGATCCACCATCTGTTAGTCACGTACAGTTTTAGCCCCTCCCCCTTTGTGCTCACCGGGGGATGAAGGCGGGGCTAAAACTGTGATGATGGGGAAAAGCAAACTTTTTCCTCCAATTTTTTTTTTTTTTTAAAAATTCAGGTTTTTGGCAGCAGCATCTGTGGCGTGGGCGTGGGCGTGGGCGGGCCCTGCGCTGACCGCGTGCATCAGTTGAGCGCTGCGATTGGCCCTCGGCGAGGCAATCGCCACGCTTGCGGCTTCGAAAGAGCCGCGCCGAGAAGGCCAAACACGTTGGGGAGGGAAATGAGTGGCTGTTTCCGAGTGTCAAGATCATCTGAGGTGAAAACGGTCCCTCTCCCGTGGGCTGGCTGCAGCTTTCGGCATGTTTTAGCTACGCGGGCTGTGTGCCGCCTCTCAGTGACGCCAGCTGAGGACTCGATGCTTTGTTGGCATCTAATTCTGAGCATTTAAGTCAAAAGAAACCATTCAAGGTTCTAAATGTTCTTCAGCTTCTTCAGGACGTTCAAGCATCTTTAATAACTTTTAAACTTTTTGATGAAAAGCTTTTTCAAAAAAAGAAAAAAAAGCCACTGAAATGAATGGAAATGCTCCGATGTCACTGATGATGCTGACCCGTTTTTTTTTTTTTTGGCTGATATCTCCATCACCACGGCAACCATGGTTGATAGACCGTGGTACGCCGTGACCCCGACATCGCCGCGTATTCGACCGCTGTTTTTCTGCTTTTTTCTTTCTTTTTTACCGGCCTTTTCTCGTCGTCAGGATCTGTCGCGCTGCAAGAAGGTGATGGAGGAGCGGGGGGAGCTCTTCCTGGAGAAGATCTCCATGTCCAGGACCAAGGTGGCCAAGCTGTGCCACACCTTCATCAAGGACGGCGCCGTGAGTGCCCACGCCCACATGCCGCCCTGCTTATAGGTCGCGGTTAGCAGGTCGCCGAGTTTTTTTTTTTTTAATGTTATTTTAACCGCAAAAGCACAACAGAGAGAAAAGGAGGCAGAAGCCTATGCTTTCATTTTTTAAATTTGAATGACACTTATTTCTGAACATAAAAATCTTGTAGCAAAATTTAAAAAAAACACAAACCGCACAGTAATCAAGTACAGAAACTGCTTATAAAGTGAAGTGCTCCATTAGTACCCGCGATGTGTGTGTGTGTGTGTGTGTGTGTGTTTGTGTGTGTGACGGGGCTTTTTTTCCCTCTCCTCTGAAACCCACAGAAGATCCTGACTCACTCCTACTCCCGAGTCGTCCTGCGCGTGCTGGAAAAAGCGGCGGGCGAGAAGAAGCGCTTCTCCGTCTACGTCACCGAGTCGCAGCCCGACGCGGCCGGGTGGGTGGCGCACCCCGCCAAAATAAGAGGCCCGTCGCGAAGGGAAACACACACACACACACACGTGCGCGGTCACTGAATCGGCTGCTCTGTTTCCAGGAGACAGATGGCGGAGGCCCTGCGGAAAATCCACGTGCCGGTGACGGTGGTGCTGGACGCGGCCGTGGGGTGAATATGATCATCCGCTTTTTTTATTTTTCATTCTTTTTGTTCTTCTCCGCGAAGCTCCAGCTGACTTTTCGTGCCAAAACGGTCGACAGGTACATTCTGGAGAAGGTGGACCTCGTCATCGTCGGGGCTGAAGGGGTGGTGGAGAGCGGCGGGATCATCAATAAGGTTGGTGCTCCGATCGGCCTCGCGCGAGCGCACCTCGGTGTCGGGGAAGGAGACCACGCAGGACTCGAGGTCCATGGGAGCTTCACTGAGACTTTTTTTTTCACTTACTGAGGTGTGAAATCCTGCATTTTTAGAGGAACCCCCTCAGTCTTCACATGTAAGCTGTCGTTCCTCGGCCGGAGGGTCAGAACCGGCCCGCCGCGTCCTCAGAGGAGGGACCCGGCCTCCCAACACCAATGACAATAATAAAAGGCAGCGATGTGTTGGTAAACACAGCGGGCCTGTGCTGACCTCTGACCCTCCGGCGTCACCTGGGTTTATTGCCCGCTTTAAGTCATTAGAGGACAAAAATGGCCAGTTTAAAAAAAACAACAACATTAGATTCATATTTTCTCTGCTTCTTTCCTGCGTAAATCTCTTAAACAACTTCCTCCCTGCTCGAAGCTACCAAACATTCAACAGTTTGGAGGATTTTAACCTTTCAAATGCCAGTTGGATGACTTGATGTCACTGTTATTTATGGGGGGAAAAAACACAAATGAGTTACTTTACACATTTGTTTTTTTTTGGGGGGGGGGGGGTTTAAACCAGTCTCGGTTATGTCAAATATTGACCAAAATATTGACTTTGATGCATTATTAGTTTTTGTGTAGCATCAGCTTTAAAAATGACTCTCCTCTTTAGTCATTAGAGGTAAAAAAACCCCCAAAAAAGTCCTATTAAAACCGAATTTTTAAAATCTCATAGCCGTTATAAAAACATGCATTTTGTGATGTTTAATTTTTTGACAAAAAGTCAAATGTAAAGTTGTTTCACGGTGTTCTATCGATCAAGTGGAAAAATTTGAATTCCAAAATGTGTCAAGAAAGAGACTAACAAAAGAAAAAAGTGCAATATGCACGAGTAACGGCCAGATGGGGAAACATTTGCCCAAATGGACAAAAATGCCACTTAAGGGTCGAACCCTTTATAGCTCCTAAGGATTCAGCTTTTTTAATTATTTTTTTCATGCCATTTTGGCTGTTGAATGAAAACAGCGTAACTTGGCCAAAGGATATTCATTTTTTAAATTTTTTTTTTAGAATTGTCTCAGTTCCTTTTTAAATTCGCCTAAAGTGGCTAAAAACCGTTTGTTCCCAACCATGAAAAAAATGTACCATTGAAAACCACTGAAAATGCCACTTTAGAACCCACATTTATCTTCACATTAACAAACTCATTCCTTTTATGTCAAGATTTCATTTTTGGATGACTCGCTGTCAAGTATTGATTTTTATATTTGTCCATCAGACGGCGCGACTTTTTCAAAACACGCAGCAAAATCTCACCCTTTTTACTTTATTCCGCAAGGCTGCCGCGCTGCTGAAACGGAGTGTGTGTGTGTGTGTGGTTGTTGCTGCTGAAACATGAAAAATGCATCTCATTTCCCTAAATGTATTTTATGGAAATGTTTGTAAGACCAGTTTGTAAAAGGGTTTAAGTTGCTTCTGCATTGCAACGTCGGTCAGCTGAATGAAACATACAAAAAGTTCCTTCACATTTGCGTCGCTCAGCGTCGTCCATCAGCGCGCGTTTCACAAATACCCCCCGGCCCCCTCGCCCATCATGCTGATGGAGGCTGAACTTTGGTCGTTGCAGATCGGCACCTACCAGATGGCCGTGTGCGCCAAGGCCCACAACAAGCCCTTCTACGTGGTGGCCGAGAGCCTCAAGTTCGTGCGCCTGTACCCGCTCAACCAGCAGGACGTCCCCGACAAGTTCAAGGTGAGTGCGGCGGCGGCGGCAGTGGCGGGTTCACGCCGCGTTCACGCCGCGTTCACGCCGCCGGCGTCAACCTCCGTCTTCGCCCCAACTTTATTGTCCTCTCCATCTTCTCCTTCGCAGTACAAAGCGGACACCCTGAAAACCGTGCAGAACCTGGCGGAGGAGCATCCCATGATCGACTACACGCCGCCCTCCCTCATCACGCTGCTCTTCACCGACCTCGGCGTCCTCACGCCCTCGGCCGTCAGCGACGAGCTCATCAAGCTGTATTTATAACCGACGCGTAGATCTCCAATTAAAAAAAAAAAAAAAGGTTATCAAAAGATAGAAAACGTGTATTTTGTTTGTGGGGGTTTTTTGGATCAAAGATCCTCCTCGCCGTTGTGTGATGATCCTGCCGTTCCGCGTTTCCCGTGCGTGATCTGCCTCTCAAAGTCCTCCTCGCTGATCTGGCCCTTCTTCAGCTTCTTGAGGAGCCGAGTGTCGTCTGCGAGCTCCTTCATGTCGTCGTCGTCGTCCTCGGAGCCCTGCACACACACACACACACACACACACACACACACACACGTAAAATCAGTGGTGCCGTGATCCGATTGGTTGGTTTCCACGCAGGCTGCGGTCAAATACCTGGTCGCTGTCGCCGTGCTTCCGCTTGGCCGCCTTCTTCCTCTTGCGCTCCTTGCGGGTCTTCTGCTTGGACCAGGCCTGGTTCCTGGCGAGGCCCCTCCTGTGCTGGACCGCCGTCCCCTCCTGGTCCTCCTGCTCCTGCTGCTCCTGCTTCAGCTCCCGCAGCATCTTCTGCCGCTGCCTCTCGCGGTGCTTGTCCTTGTAGCGGATGGTTTCCGTGTCCACCGTCGTGGCGGCGAAGTCCCGGAACGTCTTGCCGCGCAGCTCGGGCATCTTGGGCATGCGGAGGAGGGCGAAGCCGCGGGCCAGGGACGCAAAGTCCAGATCTAGACACGGGAGATGCAGGGGGGAGAGGGGGGGGCGCGTCAAGACCGCGTTCAGGCCTCGGCCTCGTCTGATGTCACCCGACGCCGCCGCCGCCGCTCACCTTTGACCCTGAAGATGAGGCTGCACTCGTGTTTGCCGTACGCCTGCACGTAGGACACGAAGGCCCTCATGCCTCTGTCGAACACGGCGCGGTCGGCCAGCGCCAGCGCCTTCACCTTGGGCAGCACGTCCACCACGTCGCTCACGGGCGCCATCCTCTGCAGCGGACACTGCGGGCACGGCGGGGCGGCACGGCGGGGGGGCGGGACCGTGGGAAACACATCTTTTCCGTTAACATAAAGCATTTTTTTTTTAATTTGCCATCCTGAAACCAGACAAAAAAAATCACCTTCTGGTTGATGGACAGGAAGTTGACGTAGGACTCCTCCATCGGCAGCAGGAAGACCAGAGCGTTGCCCTGGTTACCGATCCGCGCCGTGCGGCCGCATCTGTGCACGAAGGCGCTGAAACGAGGACCCGAGAAACGCAGCTGAGCGGCGAACCGGGATGACGCACGCTGGCCACACTAGCTCAGCATTTAAAATATTTAAATGCCACGGCGCCACACCCGCGGAGCTCCGTGTGTGTGTGTGTGTGTGTGAGATGAAGCGCCATCGCGGCGGCGTGAGGCGTTCAGGCTCACCTGGCGCTGCTGGGAGGGTCGTACTGCAGCACCCAGCTGACGTCAGGGATGTCGATGCCTCGGGCCATCACGTCGGTGCACACCAGGATGCCGCCGCTGCGCCGCAAACGAGACGCCGCGTGTTGGGATTAAGATTGCTGCGTTAATCCCACGACGGGGAAATTTAGAATCGCCACAGATGTGTGACGCACATGACGGGAATAAGACGGGCAAACACAACAAACATAAGCCCCAGAAACAGAAACAAGAAAGAAGGAAACATAAAACGAGCTTAACGAGTACTAACAGTGAATCAGAATATAATAAATACTGAACACAGGAGGCATTCGTATGGAAGAGGACAAGGGCCAAAAAAAACCCTCGGAATTCTGAGAAAAAAAATTAGAATTCTGACTTCTTTTTTGGAAAAAAAAAATCGGAACAGAATTATGGCACAAAACAAAAAAACTCGAAATTATCTGAATTCTGACTTTTTTGGAAAAAAATCGGAGGAGGATGAGCGCCAACAAAAAAAACCCAACTCTGAATTCTGAAGGGAAAAAAAATCAGAATTATGACTTTTATCGGAAAAAAATTGGAAGAGGATTAGAGCCAACAACAACAAAAACCTTGGAATTCTGAGAAAAAACTCAGAATTATGACTTTAAACTCAAAATTAAGACTTTTTTTTGTTGGTCCTAATCGATTTTTTTTCCGAAAACACAAAAAAAAAGTCAGAATTCTGAGCTCAAACTCTCACCTCAATCCTCTTCCGTACATTTGCAGTGAAAACACATGAACACGAATCCCGGATTCTCCGGGGGGACTCACCTCTTCAGGGCGCGGAAGTCGGCGAAGATCTTGTTCCGCTTGTGTTTCATCTTGCCGTGGATGCAGCGGACCGGCACCTTCCTGACCAGCGTCTCCAGGGCGCGGCCGTAGTACTCCACGCACGCGCACGTGCTGGCCAATCACACGACAGCACACAACAAACCCCGCATGCTTTACCGTGCCTCTTTTGGACAAAATGCTGTCGCAGCAATGGCACACAGACATGGAACTTGGAACTTGGGAGTGTTTTTAACATTTTTGAATAACAGAAAAATTAAATTTGGTTGAAAAAAAGCAATCGTAATGTAGGATGATTCTGGAGCAGTGACGGGAATCATCTGCAACACTCTCTGCTCCCCACTTTTAAAAATTCATTACAAACAGTCGTCCGAGAACGTCGCACTTCACCTTTCATACGTCTCGCTGGAATTACCGTCTATCTTCTTCGGTTATGATACGGTGTGAAAATTGTTTGTTCATGTTGCTACTTCCTGGTAAGTGCCTCTGATGCTGCCCTATTGGCCCGCTCCTCATCGTAGATGAGAACTGGCTCTCAGCTGGAGAAGTGACGCTTAAATAAATTAAATTAAAGTGCACCAATCGGCCATAACATTATGACCGCCTGCCTCATGTTGTCGCGGTCCCCCTTTCTCGCAAAAAACGGCCCTGACCAGTCGAGACCTGGACTCAAATTACTGTACTTTAGCGGACGACGGCCCCGGCCACTGCGGACCAGGAACAGACAAGAGCTGCAGATCTGGAGATGTTCTGACCCGGTCGTCACCACCTGGTCCTCGTCAAAGTGGCTCAAATCCTCACGCTCGACCTCCCCACCCCCCCCCGCTTCCAACACGTCAACTTTGAGGGCAAAATGCTCTACTTGCTGCCTGATATATCCCACCCACCGACAGGCGCCATGGCAACCGGATAATCAGCGCTTCTCACGTCACCTCTGTGGTCGTAATGTTACGGCTGATCGGCGATTCCCCCAATTTCCTCAAATTGAGCTTCCTGTGACCCGATTGACTAAACTTATTGGTTCCATGACAAAGATTCCATGAATAATCCTCCATCTATCTGCTGCAGCCGCTTCCTTTTTATTAACTTAATCCCGTTTACGATCAATTCCAGTTTTGAGTCTTTGTTCTTCACGGATCTTTTTTGATTGGAAGATGAGCAGGAGGTCATCTTTTTTTTTGTTTCCCACCGATTATCGCTGAGAGGCCAGTGTTATCTTTCGAGCCGCCAAAATATGTCACAGATTTGACATTTTACCATCTGGGTGATTCTTCTTAAATATAAAACTCTTATTATCTGACTCTTTCTAATTAAGTTTGACTATGTTGAATCAAATCTGTCCGTTTCTATTAAGAGACTTTAAAGCTGTGTTGTTTTTTTTAAACGCTGCTATGAGCTTTGATGATACGGCCTGAACCAACCTGAAGAAGACCAGGTTTTTCTCGTGCTTGTGTTGCCGTAGAAACGCCACCAGGTTGTTGAACTTGTCCTCCGACTTGCAGACCTGAAAGTCAAAACCGTCGCAGCTGAGTTGGAGCGGCGTTCGGCGGAGCCGGAAAAGGTGGCGGGCGTGCGTGGCGTGCGTGCGCGGCGCGGCTCACCGTGTAGTAGTTGGAGAGCCTGGACGGTGTTTTCTGCACGGCGGCGGTGGCGGCGACGCCTTTCTCCTTGACGGTGATGCGGACGGGGTTCCTCAGGCCGGCGCGCACCAGCTTCTCCAGCTCCTGCGTCTGGGTGGCCGAGAACAGGCCCGTGCGGCGCTGCTTGGGCAGGTGGCTCAGGATGGCGTTGAGGCTGCGCGCAAACACACACACACACACACACACACACACACACCGCGGGTGAGCGTTAGCGGCTGGCGCGGTAGAGGCGGCGTCCCACGCGCCCCCGGTGGTTTCACACCTGGCTTCGAAGCCCATGTCCAGCAGCCGGTCGGCCTCGTCCAGGACCAGCACGTCCAGGCTTTTCACCGAGCTGGCCAGGTCCACGCCGTCGGCCTTCCTCCTGAACATGTCCTCCAGGCGGCCCGGCGTGGCGATCACGATGTTCGCCCTGGGAAGGCAGACGCACGCCGCCATGGGACGCGGTTACGCCGGTCAAAAGGTTGAAAGGTCAAGCTCACACGAGCGCGCCGGGCACACGCTCTCAACCACATCTGCCGATCATGCCGGAAGAAAAAAACGTCCGCGCAAATGTCGGAAAGGATAAAAAAATCAGGTGACAGGATGGCGTTTCCTCTGCTAAAAGGTCAAAGGTCGGCGGTTCTGAGATTCGTCCCGTTCTCGTGAATATTTCAGGCACGACTGGAGGGTGTCGAATCGGGTTTGAGGATGAACTGATCTGATTGGTCGTGACTGACGCTGCAGACAAACGTCTATGACATCATCGTACTCTTATGATTCCCAGTCTTCACCACGAGTGTCGCGGGCCGACGTGGATGTCTGCCGCCTCCCGATTGGCTCATGGGGGGAAAAACAATCGCGGGACTGTGACTCGGGCTAAAATTATCAGACCCGCCGGCGCTGCCTCACCTCCGCGGCCGTGTGACCGACGGCGGTGACGCAGCAGGACGACTCATCCACCACATGTGACCTCGCCAACCCCCCCCGGAGTCTCATGGCGTCTGGGTGAATGCCGCCATTTGAAGAGGCGGCACTCGGCGACCCAGGTGACGCCGCCGCGGGCACGGCGCCGCGCGGCAGGCGCCTCGGCGAGGGTTTGACACAGTTAGACGGGACCTGGCGCCACCCCGGGAAAACCGCCGCTCACCCTCGATCCTTGAACTTCTCCACGTCCTCCATCGGGTTGCTTCCGCCGATCATGAGCATCTGCCTGGAAACACACGCGGTCGGAGACTCAGATGACGTCACCGGCAATTGAAAAAGTGAAAATGCTTAAATGTCCGACCTTCCACTCACGTGAACTGCGGAAACTTGAGGAGGAAGTGCTCCGTCACCTCGCTGATCTGGAGCGCCAGCTCCCGCGTGGGGGTGATCACCAGGGCGCCGATCTGCAGGTGGAGAGAGGAGGGGCCGGGGGGGGGAAGGAGGGTGGGTTTCAGCTTCTCTGCGGAGTTGACACGTGAGATCATAGTTTCTGTCTGGGAGTCCAAGCATCCACTTCAGATTCAGGACAAGTAGATCTAATAAAAGATGTTCCACTCGCAGGACTCTCAACGGTCGGTGCGACATGTTTAAGACGGTAGAAGAAGAGCGAGAGGCAGCCTGGGGACGGAACGTTCACAGCGAGCAGACGCCGAGGAACCTGGTCTGAGTTCCCCTCAATGTTCCTCCGTCCCCAAACTGCTGCATTTGAAGGTGCTTTTTTTTTTGTCCCCCCATGTTGTAGAATGCTGAGGGGGATCAGGAGGGGAGGAGTTAATCTGGGCCGTAGCGCCGCCTGTTCCCATGGTTACCTGCATCTTCTTCAGCTTGTCCTCTCTCCTCAGCAGCAGCTCCAGAACGGGAATGAGGAAGGCCAGCGTCTTCCCGCTCCCGGTCACCTGCGGGCGGGCGGCCGGCGACACGGGACACCGATTTAGCACTGTAACTAATCCAAGACGTATTAATGGCAATAATTTGCTATCAAGTGACGGAAATGTACGTTTATGACGTAAGAGCGCGTGTGTCTGATCTTTTTGACGACAACAAACTGGAAAAAACAAACTTCTCATGAGCTTCATGAAAAGTCATGACCCGAGGTTTTTTGGGGGTTCAGGACTTGTGACGTCAGCAGCGGACGCCGGACGCCGGGTCGCAGCACTCACCGCCTCGGCGGCCACGTCCTTGTTGCTCATGAACAGCGGGATGCAGGCGGACTGGACGGGGAGAGAGAAACACAGGTGGTGCGTTCACGACCCGCTGCCGCAGAAAGAGACGCGCCGCGCCCGGAAGTGTGTGTGTGTTTGTGTCTGTGTGTGTGTGTGTGTGTGTGTGTTACCTGCACGGGCGTCATGTGTGTGAACTCGAGCTCCCCGAGCGTCTGCAGGACCCCGTCGCTGAGTTTCACGGGTAAGCTGTCCCACGTTCCGTCCGCCGCGCCGGCCATGTTGGCTTTCACGCTGGCGGCGCGCGCCCACTTCCTGGTCCGCTCACGTCAACAATCCGGGTGGGAACAGGCAAAGCCGCCGCTGGCGGAACATCCGGCGTCAAAGCTCAGCGAAAAAAATAAAATCATAAAATACAGTAAGATATCTACCGAGTACCTTGAAAGAATGGAGCACGTTTCGATATTTTTATTTCTGCTTATGTACTGTTTATTTGAAATATTGCTCGGTGCTGCGTGTGGTTTACTGCCACCTTGTGGTCCCAGTGAGGAACTGCATCACCGTGGTTCCGGCCCTCTTCCCCCATCAGAGTTGCCAGTTATGATCCAGGTTTTTATTTCCAAGAATAAAAGCTCTCCGCCGACGGTGTGCACATTTTGGACGGTAAACTTGGATTTAAAAAAACAAACAATTTAAGACCAAATAAGTCACCGAGGATGACAGGACACTCAACATTATGTCGTTTTTTCCCCTGCAACGTCTCATTCTTACAGCCACATTTATTGATATTCTTAACTATGAGATAAATCCACTGTATTGACAGTTTAACAGACACATAATAAAAGTACCACAACACGTTGTTAATCCTCTTCGCCTGTCCTTTTTTTAAAAGTTTATATCATTATTAGTGTTAGCTGGTTAACTCCGGAGCTCGGTTAGCCTTGCAGCTAGCTCTGTTAGCTCGATCCCTGCTGTTGGGCCACCGCTCTGGAGGCTTCCGGCACATTTTAGACTTCGCATTTCGTTTTTTCTCCTATGTACTAAAACTTTTAACCGACTAACTCTGCCCTCATTTTCCCGGAAGTCAATTTCCCAAATGCGTTGCAGTCCCCCACTCTGACCACACGAGGGCAGTAAAAAATGGTTCCACACACACGTGACCGCGAGCTTTTACTGCCATCTTGTGGCCGCGGGGCGGAACTGCAGCGCCTCAGTTAAGGAAGCGCCATTTATGTTTGCGCTTCCGCTTTCCGGCGCTAAAGTCCGGCTATAACCGAGGTAGAAATCCTATGGCGCGGTGGGGGAAGTTTTTAAAGTAAAATAAAGTTTTCTTATAAAAAATAAACTTGATGCGTTAATCTGCATTTAATCGCTCTTTGTGGTTTCCAAATAAAATGGCTGTTTGTTTGTTTTTTTCAAATTCAGAAAAAAAAACAGATTTACAGAAAAGAACACCACCACTTGGATTCTCCCCAAAGTTGAGCGGCTCTTCCCGGGTCTTCCTGGCTGAGCCGTCGTCCAGACTCGGGCGCGAGCGGGCCGCCGCATCACGAGGGCGCCACGTATCACGGCAACAATCAGCCTCCCTCCTCCCGGCGCGAGTAAGAGCACTTTCACGAAGGCACTCCAGTTAACTGTACAGAATATTGGCTTTATTATGAAACCTGGGGCTTTTTTTTCCACAGACAACCACTCTACATTTGTACAGAACCATTGATCAGATTTCTGTCGTCATCACCAAATTTTTTTTTTTTTTGATACAAAACTGGGGCATACTCAGCCGCATGCAACATGTGCGATGCTGCAGCCGCATGTGGAGCCTTGGACGTATGTATCTGCCCTCTGATGGGGAATGAGAAAGGGGATCACGGGAACTTTTCCTTTAGAAACGCATCCTCCAAAAAGTGTCATATCGCTGAATATGCTCCAGAAAGAGGAAAAAAAAAAAGTTCAAAATTTTTTTTATACAATCATAATTTAAAACCCCCAACCTCAACAAAAGAACTATGAGAAGCAACTAAAGCACACAGCAGTCAATAAGTGTTAGATACCCCCCAGCCACGCCCCCCCCCCCAACCTCAGTATGTAACATTTAATTCAGTATTCCTTGACAGTTTTGGAGTTTTAGCTCCGCCCCCACCCGAGTACTTCATTTTTAGGATCAACACACACACACACACACACACACACACACACACACACACACACACACACACACACTCTCCACCTCAGTACGGTCTTGATACTTGGTTTAAAAATTAGACGCTGAAACCGGCCAGTGAAACTCCAGGAAACGTCGCGCCCCTGACGAGGAGCGGAGGCCCCGCCCCCCTCTCAGCCCCGCCCCTACCGCCGGCTACGTTAAAACCTCAGGAGCCGTATTCACGAACATCTCGAGCATCTTCCCGGAGAAATCCTGACTATTGAATATCCCAGCGAGGATTCGAGGCTTTGGAGTGATTTAGGAAAAATAAGGAGGAGACTAACTTTGAGTTAGGAGGCGTGGACGACCGCCTGGTTGCTAGGCGACGCGTTCATCTACAAGGGTGTTTGCTTGATAACCCTCTAAAGACAAAAAAAACAAAAAAAAAAAACACGTTCATAGTGATTATGAGCAAAGACAGCGAGAGCCAGTGGATTCAGCTTTAATTAAAATTTCCTTATGATTGTTGATCTCTTTAATGTTAAATAATTTGAAAACCAGAATTTAAAAAGTAGCTGAGAGTTGATTTGTTTGCCTACATTTATTAACTCTTCACTTCACTGGATAAACGAGCGGCACGGGCGACCAACTTTCACCTGCTTCTCATCCGCATGGGCATCGCTATCAGAGCCCATTGACCATCGCCATGACGACAACACGCACAACCCGTCAATAGACACAATAACGGCGTCGCCAGTCACGTCCCACCCGCCGCCGCGCCGTTACTCGGCGTTTGGTGAACGTCTCTCCCGCTGCGCCGCCGTTTTCTCGTCGCCTCCGTAATTCTAAAGAGTCTGCGTAGGATCTGGCCGCCAGGAAGCTTTCGTGAATACGGCGCCCGGGCGCTCGCCGTTACCGGGAGCGCGACCTGTCGTGTGAGAGCGAAGCGCGACGCGCAGAACAAAGCAACAACAACACAAAAAAAAAAAAAAAAAAAAAAACCCC
>CAAKHG010041899.1:0-19966 GCA_901007715.1 Dactylopterus volitans | reverse complement strand
CCGTCAGCACTGCGATTGGTCGGCCGTTCGTACATCATGTCCGGTATCCAGCCTCTCCTCATGCTCCCGCCTGCTAAACCGCCATCTTTAAAGCATCACTATGGGACTCAGCAACGACAGAGGAGAACCTGAGGAGAACCTGAGGGAGGAGGCTCAGAGACACGAGCACTCACTCCAGCTCCAGTAACTCTCTCTCTCTCTCTCTCTCTCTCTCTCTCTCTCTCTCTCTCTCTCATGAGTGGCCATTGTTCTCTCCATCAGGGGCGAGCGAGGCAGGAATCTAAACAGCTAACCAGGTGACCATTGTCACGGCTCCTCAGTAGCGCGCCCTAGTGCTACAGCAGAGAACTACCGGGGCGCATTCAACCATAAGAAGCATGACCCATAGGAAGCATGAACCATAAAACACATGGACCATAACCACCATGGACCATAACCACCATGGACCATAACCACCATGAACCATAACCACCATGGACCATAACCACCATGGACCATAACCACCATGGACCATAACCACCATGGACCCTAACCACCAAGCTTAAGAGAGGAATCAGACTAAAATGACTCCACAAGCTTGTGCGATGACTTTGAAGAATATCTGATCTTCTCAGCCTCTTAAACGTGTAAAGTCATAATAATAAATCCAGTCATAATAATGACATAAATCGCACATTATGGGATGTCCAGTCAGCCGGTCCCACTGACACTGATAATCAGAGGTCGTCTGTCGTCTGGTCAGCTGAGCGGCCGTCATACCAGCTCTAATCTAATACGCTGGTTTCCATGACAACAGCAGTGCGTAGACAGACGGGTCTCTGTCCGTCTTGCTGTCCGGTCGTGTCCTCACACAGCCAGTAAACATGTTTCTGCGGAGCTCATCTACACAGACGCTGATCGGGTTTTCACACGTTGATGGAAAATCAGGAATCTGTCAATAATCTGCTTCAATCTGGGGATTAAAGCAACATGTCTTCACCCGACATCAACTCAAATGACTGATGACGAGACTCTGGATGATGGTCCTCCAGAGCACCAGAAGAAGAAGACCAGGTGATGGTCTTCACGCTCTGGTTCCTCTCTCTTAAGGTCAAGAGTCAGACTTTAATCTGACGGCTGGTGGACTCACTTACCTTCTCGCTCCGTCGTCAGACGTCCCGATGCTCTTTCTGCCTGCAGGCGGCGAGTGGAGCGAGGACACGAGACGGGGAGGCGTGGAAACGGGGAGGAGCCAGCGAGGAGAAGCAGGGCGGTGAGGCGGTGAGGCGGTGAGGCGGTGAGGCGGGGAGACGGGGAGGAGCCAGCGAGGAGAGGCAGGGCGGGGAGGTGGTCCTCTGACGTCTCATTGCCAGGAGCATTCAACACTTCATGAGATGACCTCTGAGATCTTTTCATCCTTCCTTCCTTTATTTCACTGGGTTCGTTTATGTAGCATTTGTGTGTTTAGTGGAATTCAGTTGTGGTGAACCGATAAAAGCGATCATTGATCGGGCTCTGATCCTTGATTGGCCATTGATTGGCCAATCAAGGATCACCAGTGGGTTGGTGTATACTGCCATATAAATAAATTACATTTACATTTATAAGCTCCCAGAATAATAAAGACCCGGCAGCAGAGTTTTTACTCTTTATTGGACCTTTGGGTTCATTTGTACATGACATCATAATGACATCATAGGTTTCTGCAGACTGAGGAGACCAGGCGAAGCTGCATCATCATCACATCATCATCATCATCACCATCATCATCATCATCAGCTGCCTGGCTTCTAAATATGATGTGATTATTCAGGACACGTCAGATTAACTTCCTATACATTCATATGATACTGTGAACTTACTCGACCTGGTTGCCATCAGACTTTTCAACAAATGTTGTTACATAACTTTGTTGTGAACAAATGTGATTAATAAATGTTGTTAATTTATTCTATCCTTGATAAACTTCAATTAACTCTTGACTGCGTCTGCCCTCTAGTGGTCACAATCACGTCCTGCAGCCCTGCTCAGTGATTGGCTGCTGAGGCTTGGCGAGACTGTTCTTCCCTGGATCCTCTGGGAAGGACATGTACCATTATGGAAGAGAGGAGGAACGTTTTTAAGGCTACACTGTAAAAAATGCAGCATTTCAGTTCATCATTCATCATATTTCAACCAATCAGCCGAGGACCTGACAGGCAGCAGATGCGTATGTTTCATTTCATGCAAATCATCTCACTTCCTGTAGGTTTCTGTTTTCACTGTGGTGAGGGAGCCCTGCCGCCTGTAGGAGGCGCTCCGTCACCGTGCTCTTCTTCCTCTTCGAGCTCCAGCAGCCGACTGGGCCGCGTGCAGGAGGCCGCCGCTGTTTCTTTCAAGACGACATTACGCAGGAGCCTCAGCTACAAGGCCCCGCCCAGAGCTGTGACATCACTCCCGTGCCACATGGCGGTGCCGAGTGTGGTCGTCTGATTGGATGTCTGACAGCGATCTGACGCGTGTCCAGCAGATGGCGTCTTAACGCCGCCATTGAGCGCCACCCAGAGCGAACGGCGTCTCACTGAGGTTTAACTTACTGATGAGTCAGCAGATATTCACCTTCTCTCTGACCAATGACTCAGCACGACAGGAGGTTTATGTTTGCATGGATCCGCGAGTTCTGCTCCTAGTTTATGTCACATGAGCACCAGAACCCACTGGGGTTCCTCACTGGCAGAACTGGTCCACAGCTGGTCCAGTCTGAAGCTGAGAACCACACGGAAACGTTCCAACCTACAGACCGACCTTCTCACCCGACCAAAGTCTAAGTTGTCATGGATGACATCATCACAACTGAGGCAGCAAAATGGAATCCAGCCATCTTTCACGGTCATTTACAGTGGTGAGGCAGGTAGAAGCAGCTCCGGCGCCACCGAGTCACCCGCGCCGAAGCACTCGGAGCTCTTCATGCGCTGTTGAGACCATAGTCCATCAAGTCCATCGAGTCCATCTAATCTGTCCGTCCGACGTCGAGTCTCTTGGGTCGCTCGAGTCTGTCCAGTCTGTTGAGTCTGACGTCGAGTCCGTCAAGTCGATCAAGTCTGTCAGATCTCTAGAGGCTGATGTCGAGCCTTCTGAGTCCTTCGAGTGTGACGTCGAGTCTGTCGCGTCAAACGTCAAGTCAATGAAGTCCATTGTATCTATTGAGTCCGCCGTTGAGTTCTGCGAGTCCGTCATGTCTGTCGAGTCCGACGTCGAGTCCAACGTCGAGTCTGTTGAGTAGCACCCCGTCACCGCGTGGCAGTTGTGACCACCAATGGCACAGCAGCATCAGGTGAAACTAACAAGATGACTAGTTCAAACGCAGGTCGCTAGTGATGTCAGAGCGACAGTGGGACCATCAGAGCTTCGAGTGTTCAGCTGAGGACCTGCTGGCCTCCATGTTGTCCCCGAGCGCCGGCGTCCCTCGGTGCGGCGGCCACTCGGAGGCGGGCCCTCTGATGGTCCCGCCTCTGTCATTAAGACGTTGCAGCCTGTTTGTTGCGAAAGGTCTCGAAGAACGCCAACATCCCCTTCCTCACGCTGCCGCCGTTCCCCTTGGAGATCCTCGGCATCATGGAGGAACCGCCGCCGTGATGACGAGACACGAGGGGAGGAAAGGCGGCGCCATCCATGGAGTTTGCCCGTTTGACCTTGGGCAGAGTCGCATGCCAGGACTTTGTCCTTGGGGGCGGAGTCTGGGCCACGAGACATTTCTGATACTGAACCTGAGGCAGAGACCACAAGCATGTTTACAGCCGCGATCATCTCGGCAGCTCCTCCATCTTCCCCTGCCGGCTGTCTGCAGCCAAGGCGACAAAGCCCACCTCCTCCATTTCAGTGGGCGGGACTTGGAACTAACTAATGCTGAAGCTGTCACGCTAATGCGACCAAAGGAAGTGGTTCTCACCATACATGCAGCCTGGACCGCCTCCGACAACATTCCTGCGTCCGGCTCGCACCAGAAGACGTGACACTCGAAGCGCTGCGTGCCGGCGTCCACGATGATGGCGAAGGTGTGGCTGTCATGGCCGACGCCCAGGAAGGTGAGGAAGCGGACCTGGCACTCCCAGAACGGCTCCTCCCCTGCCTGTCAGGAGCAGGTGAAGCAGGTGGAGCGTGTGAGGTTGTAGTGAGGTTCTGCTGAGGTGCTGGTGTCCTTCGATACCTACCTGGCCCCTCCGCAGAGACAGGACGTGGTGGGTGACGTGGATGACGGTGGGCTCCCAGTCTTCTCTGTCTGTGGAGTTCATGATGCTCTCGATGGCTCTGTTCAGCACCTCCATACCTGCAGCACACAGACACGCCTTTGTTCCTTCAGGCTCTGGTCGATGGTGTCTCCACCTGGTGGTCACTGGTGGTAACATCAGCAAACGCTAGACAACTTTTTGTTCTATGTTCATGACACTTTACCGTTCACGTACTTCATTCAAACTCTGAACTGAAACTCTGAGTGTGTGTTTGCGATGCGTTTAGGGGTCCATTGCTCCTACCCATTGCTCTGGACACCGGCAGGTTACCGATGTACTGCACCTCAAACTTCTGGGCCTGCTGCCGCACCGCCTCCAGGAACTCCACTAGAACATGACATCAACAGGAAGAGTCAGCAGGGAGCCAATCAGGGAGCAGCAGGCATCAGGCGGCAGAGCGGGCAGCTCACCTTGTCTGGGGAGGTCTTCAGGTGAGATGCTCTCCATGGTCAGGGAGCGAGATGGCCTCACCAGCGCCTCCTCTGACATCATCTACCCAGAGAAACATGACGATGACAACAACAGTTGGTTTTAAAAATTCACTGCGACTCAAAACAACAGAAATAGGAAGTTCCTCAGAGACACTGCCAGGCATCACTCACGGACCTTGGAGCACATCTCATGCAGCGCGCTGGCGATGGCCTTGGCGGGAGCGTCGCAGCGGAACACGTGACACTTCAGCACGCAGCTGTCCTTATCGCCCGCCACGAAGGCGAAGTCCCTGAATGCATCACACAAACATGGCGATGTTGCTGATGACGGACGTGTGATCAGCAGGTGCCAACTAACAAGTCTAGGATGGCACATGCAGAGGAGTCATGGCGACCGGTGCACTACATGCGTGTGGCTACGCGCTCGTGGCTATGTGCGTGTGGGCGTGGCTCTGAATGTGGAGAATAAAGGAGGCGTGGTTACCTGTCTCTGCCAGGTGGAGGGGGTGAAGGAGCGTTCATAGAAATACAGAGAGCGGCAGTGTTAGTGCAGCGCAGAGGTGAGTTTGATTTTTAACCCCTGATCATGCATAAACACAGGCTGTGAGCAGGAGAAACCACTAGCCCAGCTTAGCACAAAGAAACTGCTAGCTTAGCTTGGCACAAAGATTGGAAATGGAGGGAAACTGCTAGCCCAGCTTAGCATGAAGACTGGAAATTGAGGGAAACTGCTAGCTTAGCTTAGAACAAAGATTGGAAACCAAGGGAAACTGCTAGCTTAGCTTAGCATAAAGATGGAAACACAGGGAAGCACTAGCATAGCTTAGAATAAAGACTAGAATTAGAAGGAAACTGCTAGCCTAGCTCAAAACCAAAGACTGGAGACAGAGGGAAACTGCTAGCTTAGCTTAGCATAAAGATGGAAACACAGGGAAGCACTAGCATAGCTTAGAATAAAGACTAGAATTAGAGGGAAACTGCTAGCCTAGCTCAAAACCAAGGACTGGAAACAGAGAGAAACTGCTAGCTTAGCTTAAAACAAAGACTGGAAACAGGGAAACTGCTAGCCCAGCTTAGCATAAAGATGGAAACACAGGGAAGCACTAGCATAGCTTCGAAAAAAGAGTGGAAATAGAGGGAAACTGCTAGCCTAGCTTAGCACAAAGACCGGAGACGGAGGGAAACTGCTAGCCTAGCTTAAAACAAAGACTGGAACAGAGGGAAACTGCTAGCCTAGCTTAGCACAAAGACTGGAAACAGAGGAAAACTGCTAGCCTAGCTTAAAACAAAGACTGGAGACAAAGGGAAACTGCTAGCCTAGCTTAAAACAAAGGCTGGAAACAGAGGGAAACTGCTAGCTTAGCTTAGTACAAAGACCAAAAGCAGGGAAAAACACTAGTCTAGTGTAGCACAAAGACTGTTAGCGCCACCCCATGACATCACAGAGCTGTACTGTACAGAGCTGATAAGTTTTGGTGACAGAAACATTCATCACTAACAATTCAACGGGGTGAGCGGGTGAGGATGAGGACACAACTGATGGATTGGCTCACCTGCCATTGTTGCAGCCCACCCCCCACACACGGATGTTGATGATTGGCTGACAGTGGAGGGGTGTGTGGTCTAAAGGGTCCAATAGGGTCAAAGTGTCTTTCTTCAGAACCAGCATCATCTCCTGGCCCTGCAGACAGACACACAGTTCAGTATATACAACCTGTAGGCAGGCAGACAGACAGACAGACAGGTGCAAGAGATGTCTCACCTCCCCAGAGGCCCCTAGCCTGTCTCTCTGCTCTGGGCTGCTGCAGTGAGACAGCTGCTGGATGACATTACTGACGGCGAGACTGCTGCGACCTGGAGACAGGTCCTCCTCCTCCACCTGTAACCAACCCAGAGAACGCACGGCAAACCACTGGAGGAGGACAGACGGGCAGGAGCACAGGGAGGAGGACAGACGGGTGGAAGGACAGAGGGGCAGGAGCACGGGGAGGAGGACAGACGGGTGGAAGGACAGAGGGGCAGGAGGACAGACAGACAGTAGGATAGACAGATGGGAAGACAGACAGGAGGACAGACAGGCAGCAGGACAGACAGGCAGGAGCACAGAGAGGAGGACAGATGGGTGGAAGGACAGAGGGGCAGGAGGACAGACAGACAGTAGGATAGACGGGCGGGAGGACAGACAGGCAGGAGCACAGAGAGGAGGACAGATGGGTGGAAGGACAGACGGGCGGGAGGACAGACGGGCAGGAGCAGAGGGAGGAGGACAGATGGGTGCAAGGACAGACGGGCGGGAGGACAGACGGGCGGGAGGACAGACAGGCAGGAGCACAGGGAGGAGGAATGATGGGTGCAAGGACAGATTGGTGGGAGGAAAGATGGAAGGACAGACAGGAACACAAACAGAGGGGAGGACAGACAGGTGGGAAGAAAGACAAGGCAACAGACAGACAAGAGGACAGACGGGCAGGTGGACAGACATAGAGGTGGACAGACAAGCGGGAGGACAGTGAGGTGGGAGGACAGACAGCCGATGTTGTTGGGTGACAAACAGGGAAACCAGGGCACAGAGAGTCAGATTCAAGCATATTAAAGCGGATTAAAGCAGATTAAAATGGCGGCCCTCTGCACACTCTGATCAGTGTTACCCTGTTTTGATTGACCCTCTCGGCTCTCATGCTGTTGTTTTCTGCAACCATTTTTTTCAGAGGAAAATCTCTCAGAGTAACTGTAACTTTAAGTACCTGGAACGAGTAACTGTAACTTTAAGCAACCATAACTATAACTTTAAGTAACTGTAATTTTAGATAACAGTAACTTTAGGTAACTGTAACTTTAAGTAAGTGTAACTCTAGGTAACTAACTTTAAGTAATTGTAACTGTAACCGCGCTGCTGAATGAGGAAATAAGCAGCTGCACTTTCACCATATTTGGTGTGAGTGTGAAGCCGTTCACTTCCTGTGACATCACAGCTGATGGCCACGCCCCAAGGTCATGCAACACAGCAGCACTTCCTGTCTCACCTTCGAGTCACCATCATGGCTGCATGGAGAGTCTTCATGCCAGGACGACCTGTGACGGCAAACACACACGGCTGATAGACTCCATACACACCGCACTGCACTGTGTGTGTGTGTGTGTGTGTGTGTGTGTGTGTGTGTGTGTGTGTGCGTGCGTGCGTGCGTGCGTGGGAAGGGGGTTACCTGTCCTCAGGTGCTCCATCTGTCTGTAGGCTGGAGGTCTGTGGCCCCGCATCCTCCTGCTGAAACACAACACCGCCAAGGAAGAATTAGAAGTTCGACAGCCCTGTTCTAAGCTCCTCTCATGTGTTTGAATATGTTCTTATTTATTTTTTCATGTTCTAATGTATTTGATAATGTTCCAAAATGTTTTATTATGTTCTATCTGTTCCAGTATTTTCTACTTATGTCCGATCATTTCTAATATGCTCTCTCATGTTCTCACACGTTCCATTTTCGAAGATGTTCTGTCTGTTCTAATATGTTCAATCATGTTCTGTAATACTCTAATACGTTCTCTTATGTTCCATTATATTCCAATATGCTCCAGTATGTTCTATTGTGTTATCTCCATTTTCATATGTTCTCATATGCTCTAAAATACCTAACATGTTCTCATATCTTCTATTATGTTATGTTTTCAACTAGCACCTACATATTGTGTGATGTTGTACAATGTTCTAACTCTTCTCCTATTTTCTAAAATGCGCCTTATATGTTCTATTATGCTCGAGCTCGCTCCCACATGTTCTACTATGTTCTGTCATGTTCTAACATGTTCTACCTGCGTGTTGAGCAGTTGTGGCGTCCCGCTGAGCCGCGGGTGCTGCCACTGGGTGGCCCCCGTGGGAACGTGCCAGTAGTAGGTTCCTGTTGAGTCTTTGATGGTTCTCCAGCCAGAGGGAAGGTCAGGGTCCAGCAGAAGGTTCTGGTCAGTCCAGATGTTGTCTGCAGACACGATGACATCACGGTCATGTCTGCTCATTCACTGGTCCGCTCCAAATACTCCTCCCTCACATCAGCTGACATCAGAACCCGATGGTCCGGACGAGCGGTGCTTAAAACACGTCGGGGAACACGGGAGAGGACCAGGGTGACATGAGCAGAGAGGGCGGGGCCATCTGGTGTTTGGGAGGGTGAACGACGGGGAACGCTTAGGTGTGGATGCGTTGGTCATCCAGCTCCCCTGACAGGATTGGTCATCTATTACAGAGAGGCGGAGCTGTGAGGCTCACGTCATCACGCTCATCATGGAGCTCACTTGCGGGTGTGTGAGATTTAAGGTGATGCAGCTTCTTCATGAAGAACCGAAGCCGAACCCACGGACGCGTGATTGTGCTGAACGCCAGAAAGACGAGGAGAGCATGAATAATTAATAAGCACTCAGATGAACAGAACGCTGCCTCAGCCGACTGAGAGCCATCCGTGTGGGGGGAGAGGAGCGAGGTCATCAAGCTCAAGGAGAGCGCAGGAAACATGACCTTCGACCCGCAGCTCCATCGAGCCATTTCAGTCTTCTGTCTCGTGTCAGGTCCAGCAGGTCCAGCCGGTCCAGCAGGTCCAGCATTCACTCGGAGGATGAAGGTGAACACTTATCCGACCTTTAAATATCATGTTAATCATCAGAACTGGTCTTTTCTCCTGTTTTTAATGAATTTCCATCTGAATTTCCTGACAATCTTGTTAATTTACATTTCTTGTGACAACTCCTCATGTATGTGAAAGAAAGCAGGCGATAAGCAGACTAGCCAAACTCGCTAAATCACCGCTGAAGAAAAGCCCAGACCGTTAACAGACCGACAGCAGCCGTCCTCACTCATGACCACCAGCGGTCACCGTGGCGATGGCCTGCTGGACCTGCAGCACTGCTGTCCAGAGGCCCGTCTCACTGACATACATCCGTCTGTCTCGTCCCAGCATCCCTCGAGACACAGCACCGCCATGTCTGTGTGTGTGTGTGTGTGTGTGTGTGTGTGTGTGTTCTTACTCTCTCTCCATCTTACTGAGGTCCCATTTGACCTTTTCCCAGAATCGGGTCATGTGACATGTGCAGTGAGCCTCCGAGGGTGGAAGCTGACCAATCACTGAACAGCAGTGAGGATCAACATTCGACACCCGGGATCAGTCGTTCATCCAGAACTCTGATGGAGCTGCTCACCTCCAGTTTGCAAGTTTCACAAAGACCATGACCGACCTGTAACCATGACGATTCACCTCAGCGAAGAAGTAACCCGAACGCAGTGAAACAGCCGCTCTGTTCAAGGCCACGCCTCCTGGAGATAAGGTCTGTGTCCTCACAAAGGCAGAAGACCTGCCATGAAGGGGTCTTACCGTCATAGTTGACAATGATGATGGCCAACATGTAATCCTTTCCCATCATGGCTCCGCCTTCCAGCGCGTGTGTTCCAGTCAGCTGATCACCCTCCAACACACACACACACACACAGACACACACAGGCCCTGATAACTGATGTTAAACTGTCTCTCTCTGTCTGTCTCGGTGTCTCTCGTCCTCCGACGGGACGACACCATCGGTCGTCTTCCTCTTCTGCTGCTGCTTCCTTGATCTCGTCCCGGCGTTGGCTCTCTCTCCGTGTGATGAAGGATGCCGTTTTCCTCCTCCTCCACCTCCTCTCTCTCTGATGGAGGCAGGGCCACTCCCTCTCTCCTCCCTCCCTCTGTCCTCCCCCTGCTGATGTCATCACTCCCCTCCCTCTCTGACACGCTCGCCCTTCATTCGACATACACGATGCTCAAGTACATTTCTATAGCAACTACACACGCAAATCACCATCAGCAGCTGGATTCCACAAAAGCAGGTCCATTAGTGGAGAATGTATTACTATTGTTATTATTCACCATAACTGAGGGATTAACAAGCACAATCAGCATTTCCTGCTGTAAACGCACGTGAATGCACTTTGGAAAAAGCGTCATAATGTTAATAAAAGTAATAATGATAATAATAGTTGATGCTGGCCTCGGAAATGAAAGGCGACTACACAAACGCATCCTGAAATCATTGTTTTTATCCTTTTGGCATTTCCTGCTCGCTACCGCGCTGACGCCGACTCTGGATGACGTCACCGGCGCAAGATGGCAGCGTCCGTTGCCGGATGTTTGGCTTCGCGTTTACGCAGCAGCAGGAAGTGGAGGCTCGCTGCTTGGTAACGTCCCGTTAAAGTTACGGAAATGTGACCGCTAACATCTTTGTGAACCCGAAGTCGATTCAAAGCTCCGCTGGAAGCTTCGCTGCCGGTTTCGTTCGTCGCTTAGCTCCAAGCTAGCTTGTCGGCTAGCTTCCGCACCGACCGGAAAAGGTGTGTTTGACACGGTGGCGTCCAACATGGAGGACATGTACATGAAACCAGGTGAGATGTCGCGTCTTTAATGGCTCCCGTCACGGCTGAACGCAGGTAAGAAGGTCGGTGAAGCCACTAAGAAGCCTGGCAGCCGCCAGGCTAACGGCTAGCATGGCCACGGTCCCGAACGGTTCCTGAAGACTGAAGCCGTGAGGGTCCCTCTTCAGTAACATGGGTGGTCGTGGTCCTGGTCTAGCGTCTCTACTGAGGCGTGCAGCGGCGCAGCCCGTCATTTCCATGACGTGTGACGACATGAATGTTTGACGTTTATTTGGACTCACTCGCCATTTAAACGGCAGATGGCGGAGTGACACGTACGTCAGTGCGACCCAGATCCTGCCTGGGCCGACTGTCACCTGGTACAGGATCAATACCTGATCACCAACGGAGAACCTGAGCCCTGCTGTGATACATTAGACTTCAACATGATTTTACCATGAGGTAATGTTGAAGGCTAATGTCAGCGATTAATCCTCGAGGCAAACGGAGGTGGTGCACCTGGTTCCATTCGACGATTTCTCAAACTTTCTGACTGTGTGTTGCCAAGGTAACCAGGAGCGAGGATGGAACGACCCCCCCCAGTTCTCGTATGGTCTCCAGAAGGCCCACGGGCCACAGAGGAACCTCCTGACCAAAAGAGCAGCGCCACCTGGTGAGAAAAGCCTGGTGCATTAAGAAAGGCTGATGCATTAAGAAACACAAGTATGGCAAGAATGGCGTTCTTTGGGGGTTTATTTCTCATGGCAGGCCTTTATTTTCACCGTCTTCACCATTTTAACAACTGCATCTCACCAACTCGAAGTACTGTGGTCAAAGAAGTACTGTAGTCGCCAAACAAAAGGAGTATGGTCACCACATAAAAGTACTGTATCACCAAGTAGAAGTACCATAAGTCCCGTAATATTTCCACATATCTGGTGGAAGTATCGAGCGCCCGGATCCTATCACACGGCCCTCCTGCTTTGGGGCGAGGCTGCCATGTGATTGGCTGCTCAGACTGACCTGCTGCTCCTCTGCAGCTCTGTCAGTGGCTGCTGTCTTCTTTCCAAAATAACCTGCAACATCAGACATTTGAACAGTTCATGAATGAACTGGCACAACTTTTCTGTTGATTGATCAGTTGATCGATCGATGGATGTGCTGCAGCTCTGAGCGTCATTGTAGCTGTCCAGTCACTGCTCAGTGTCACTTGACTGTCTTCTCACTGATTGGTCCCCAGATGCAGGTGTCCCACCTTTGACCCTTCCTCCTTCCAACCCTGTGGCTCCACCCCCAGGTGGCATTGCCCCACCCCCTGTAGGTAAGGGCCAAAAGAAGAAGGTATACTGGTGCTGGCATGAACGGGCCAGCAAGGTCAATCCATGACTTGTTTCTTCATCCTCACAGCCCGCCCTCCTGCCAGCCTGGCCACGCCCCCTGCTGCCGTGGGTCCAGTGAAGAGTCAGCAGCAGGATGAAGAGGACCGACTTGAGAGTGAGCCTGACATGGAGGTTGTGGTGCTGGTTCTGGAGCGAGCGCTCGCCGCCTGCAGACTGAACGCATCTGTGAGTTTATGAGTGGATCAGCAGTAGACGTGACGGCGCCTCCATATGAGGACGTTTGTCCAGGTCCACATGCGGCTGTTGACCCCGACTGTGCTAGAGATGCCTGGATTGCGGTTTTAAGCGCGGATGCACATTAGTTATTAATTACTAGCTGATCAGGTGTGGTTTAGGGTTAGGGCAGCAAATAAATATTATTTCTAAATACAAGAAGCTGTAAATTCTGGGATTTATATTGGAGGCCTGTGTTGTTACAACTATTATAGGCCTACCTGTTGCACTTTCAGTATAGCCGAAAACAAGTTTATATAAATATTAAAAATATAAATATTTAAAACCAGCATACTTCTGTGTTATATATTCATCCACATTCTTATGTGCAACTAAGAAATGGCCTAATGGTTATGTGTGATCGCAAAAGTGCTGCCCTGATGACACCATCAGCCAGGACCTACTGGGGGGAATACCAGAAATAATAAGAAGAATTATTTGACATGTGGATGTGCGGGTGGGTCGCCTCCATAAATGTAAAAATAATCTATATCTATAAATCTTTATATACATACATCGATCTATATATTTATAGATAGATAAGTCTATAAATAATCTAATTAATTCCGGTGGATGGTGGATGGATGATTAATGTGTACACATGGATTTGAGTGTCGCCAGAGCCCATCCACGCATCACTACTGTGTACCGTGTATGTATGCAGCACTGTGTACCGTGTATGTATGCAGTACTGTGTACCGTGTATGTATGCAGCACTGTGTACCGTGTATGTATGCAGCACTGTGTACCGTGTATGTATGCAGTACTGTGTACCGTGTATGTATGCAGTACTGTGTACCGTGTATGTATGCAGTACTGTGCATGTATGCAGTTGCTCTGTCAATCCCATCAGCTGTGTAACCTTTGACCTTTGTGCAGGATCAGGGGTGTAATGATGTGGCAAAGAGGCTCCGCCTCCTACAAGACAGCTGGATGTCGGGTAGACTGAGTTCACCTGTGAAGAGACGCATGAGGAGCCTGACCCTGGGTAACCTGCCTGTCTGTCTGTCTGCCTGAACACCTGTCTGCCTGAACACCTGTCTGCCTGAACACCTGTCTGTCTGAACACCTGTCTGTCTCTCCAGAGCTACAGTCTGGTAACTGGGACTCGGCTGATGAGATTCATCGCTCTCTGATGGTCGATCATGTGACCGAGGTCAGCCAGTGGATGGTGGGTGTCAAGCGGCTCATTGCGGAGACCCGGAAGCTCAGTCCAGGACTTTTAGAACCACTGAAGAACCTGAAAGACCCAGTTCAAGGCTCTTCAGAACAAGTTCAGGACCCACCAGACCCAGTTCAGGAGTCCTCAGAACCGGTCCACGAGGCTGTCTCTGAGTCCTGATTCGGTTTTACCTGCAGGACTTGGAGGTTTCATCTGTTCCTATTAAATGTTGAATGAAGCTGATCCTCACGTTCATCTTGTCACTTCGGGAGGGGTCAAAGGTCAGGGGCAGCAGGCGGGTGAGGGAGGGGGTCTGTATTTCACATGAGGGCGCCTCAGCAGGACAAACTGTTAACCTTCTGGTCTGAATGGAGTCAGTCTGGAGTCCTGGTTCTGGTCTCTGCCTGGTCCATCCCCATTAAAGGACAGAGGCTCCGCCCCCTTCATGACAGCGATGATATGAATTGCTCAGTGTGGCTTTGATGTTTGAGGTCGTACAGTCAGACGCTCAATAAAGCCGCCGTGTGGAACTGACCTTTGCCTGTGACCTCATCTCATTCCAGTAAACGCTGCTGCACCTGGAGGAAGGAGACCAGCACGTTTTCATGATCAGTACGTCTTCAGTTTGTTTACAGTTGAGGTGATGACGGTGATCAGCAGAGTCGATGAAGGTCAGCATGAAGCATCAGTTCCTCAGAAACATGATCCTTGTCAGTGTCTAAAAGGGTTTTTAATGACAGAGGCCTGTTTTTGAATTTGTTTCAATCAAACATGGATGATATCTGCAGGTCAGAGAGGCAGGAAGTGATGTCATGGATTTTTAGTATGTATTATTTATTTGGATCCCCATTAGCTGCAGCCAATAGCTGTCCAGGGTCGTCTTCCTGCGGTCCAACAAAGTAAATCATACATACATAATAAAAAAATCCCCCAAAATAATGAAGTAAATCCATCATGTTGCAGTTCTGTTATTTCATATATGACAACTATCATAACATACAATCCCCTATGATGGCTTAGTTGAAATACACAATGCTGTCAAACATAAGATTCTCATGTTTACCCCATCATACCTACATATGTGCATGTACTTATGCACGTGTACGTGTACAGTACATGCCTCTACGACAGACACAGAACATGTCAGCCCACATTTGCTCATCTGTCTTGCTCACTCAAATATGTACACATACACTCATATATACATGCCTGTACATCCATCTATATGTTAATAGACACTGCTTTTTAAACTGAAATAGGCAATAGGTTTCAGATATGTAAGTTGGTCATCGGTTCCACTCGCACATTCCTCTGTATGAAACTCCTTTGATGGTGTTACTAGTGTTAGCTGAGAGGAGAGGAGATGCAGGGATGACATGCGACCAGCAGATGGCAGCAGAGGAAAAGAGCTTGATCAGGTTTGAACTTTTTACACATCTTCACTGAGGAGTGACTCACCTGGACGAGACGAGGGCGTCGACGGCACTGGCCAGGAGGAGCTCAGCTGAGGAACCAGCCACAAGGAGCGGGTATGTTTACGTAACGGCCCGGTGACCAGAGGAGCTTCATTAGCCAGGAGCCAAGAATGCCATCAGCTGTGTCACACATGAGCACGGCGCCAGAGGGGTCACCACAGGGGGCGCCAGAGGGCCGAGGCCACTGGGAAGACTGCTGTTCTGCAGCGTTACTATCTACTGTTCTCCTGCCAGCCATGGGAGGACTTTTGTAGTAGCATTTCCAGTACTTCCAGTTGCAGCAGTAGTAGTGTTCGTGGCGTTAGTATTTGCAGCAGTAGTGCAGCAGTAGTGCAGCAGTAGTGTTTGTAACAGTAATATTTGCAGTACTTTTGGCGGCAGTAGTGTTTGTAACAGTAATATTTGTAGTACTTGTGGCAGCAGTAGTAGTGTTTGTAGCAGTAATATTTGCAGTACTTGTGGCAGCAGCAGCAGTGTTTGTAACAGTAATATTTGCAGTACTTTTGGCAGCAGTAGTAATGTTTGTCGCAGTAATACTTGCAGTACTTTTGGCGACAGTAATGTTTGTAACAGTGATATTTGTAGTACTTGTGGCAGCAGTAGTAGTGTTTGTAGCAGTAATATTTGCAGTACTTGTGGCAGCAGTAGTGTTTGTAAAAGTAATATTTGCAGTACTTTTGGCAGCAGTAGTAATGCTTGTAGCAGTAATACTTGCAGTACTTTTGGCGGCAGTAGTGTTTGTAACAGTAATACTGGCAGTACTTGTGGCAGCAGCAGTAGTGTTTGTAACAGTAATATTTGCAGTACTTGTGGCAGCAGTTGTAATGTTTGTAGCAGTAATACTTGCAGTACTTGTGGCAGCAGTACTAGTGTTCATGTCAGTAATATTTGCAGTTACTTGTGGCAGCAGCAGTAGCAGTGTTTGTAGCAGTAATATTTGCAGTACTTGTGGCAGTGAATAAGCTGCCGGTGTTTGCAGTCTTACTTTCCAGCACAAAGAGGAGGCAGTTACCATGGCAACCCTGTGTGTGTGTCCTGGGTTGTGATTGGCTGAGCAATAAGTGGGCGGGCAGGTTGAGCGGCCACAGATGTGAGCAGAGAATCAGAGAGACGCAGCTCTTCTCTCTGCTCTCACCATCCCTCCATCTTCTCTTCTTCTCCCGTAGATCTTAAACTCTCAGCTTACTTCTTCTCCGCCAAACTCTCTCCATCTCCCTCTTTCTTCCTCCTCTTTTTCTTCTCCGCCAAACTCTCTCCATCTCCCTCTTTCTTCCTCCTCTTTTTCTTCTCCGCCAAACTCTCCATTTTTCCGTTCTCCCTTCTCTCCTCTCCTCTGCCGTCCTACTCCTCTCATCCTTCAGACACACCTTCATCATCGCCACCACCGTCATCATCATCATCCTCAGAGGGAGACGGACGGAGAGCCCCCTGACCCTCACCCTGCCAGGTCGCTATGGCAACGGTCATCTGCACCCGTTTCACCGAAGAGTATCAGCTGTATGAGGAGCTGGGAAAGTAAGTCCTGAGGTGGGGGGGTAGGGAGTGGGTCATTAACCTATTATGATATTTATTATTATTGTTCTTGTTATTATTATTATCCGATTTACCCTTTTAGTTATGGATATGTTTAATGTATACACCATAATAACAGTAATAGCAATAATGATAATGACATGAAATGAATAGAATTGCTCTACCTATTTTTGATGTCATATTTTATTAACTTTTTTATTAGAATATATATTTATTTCTATATTTTTTACAACAGTACTTTACAGATTTTTTTGTACCAGTATTTTAGTTTTGTAATCTCAGCTGTTAAAATGACCTTTTTTTATTTTTTTATTTTCAAAATATTTTAACATGTTTTTCTGACATTATGTCTGTATTCTTATATGATCTTAGAATTTTTCAGGAACATTAGTTGTGCAACTATTTTGTCATAACCAGTAATCATAGATTACATAGTGTAGAGCACAAACTGTACATACACTAATTATGACAATAATAACGTTAATTTATGATAACTATGGAGATGGATGGATGGATGAGTGGATGAGTGTAACACCTTCCTGACCTCATCCCACTCACCGCCCACATGCGCACACACACACACACATGCACGCACACACACACACACACACACACACACACACACACACACACACACACACACACACACACACACACACACATAATGCCAGGTCTCTTACATAATGCGATGGTGGGTGGCAGAACTCAGCTTTCATAAGAAACAGCCACAGAAATGTTTCTGCAAAACTCGTCATCAATACCTGCATTATTGCTTATTAAGAAGAGGTGTGTGAGGTGTTTATTCTATTTTAATCCAGATTATACTTAATACAGACAAATCAATAATGAAAATAATTGTTCAATGAATCGATGATCATCAATAATTGGTTAAACAATGACAATAATCGTTATCGCTTATACAATAATAATCAGTAATCATTAGATGAATCACCAAAAAATATTTGTTAATGCAATCAATAATCAATAATTGATAGCTGAATCAACAGTGACAGTAATCATTAGATGAATCAAGGAAAATGATCATTATGAATCAATAATGAGAATAATCATTCAGTGAATCAGTAAAGATCAATAATTATTAGAATAATTCCAGCACCTGCAGGGACCAATCATAATGCAGTTTTCCATTTACTAGTGTCAGAAACAGGAAGTAGAAAAGAAACAGGAGGGTAATGGTCAACAAGCTAACTCAGCTAAAATCTCCAGCTGGTCAACGTTGCCTAGCAACACTAGCTAAACTATGTCAACCTGCTTTTCCCCGAACTCCTGCAAATCAAATGATTTTATTGATGTGATCTAACTTCGCTGCGGGCTGATTGGTTCCTGGTCTGTTTCCAGAGGAGCTTTTTCGGTGGTGCGGCGCTGCGTCAAAGTGCTGTCGGGTCAGGAGTACGCCGCCAAGATCATCAACACCAAGAAGCTGTCTGCCAGAGGTGAGGACCTGGGGGAGGACTGCAGCGCCACCTTGTGTCTCATTCATTTGACGTGTTCAGCCTTTAGTAGTGTTCTCTGCTGTTGGTGAACCTATCGCATTTTTCTGTGTCCATTAATCGGTCGTGACCTCACGTGCTTTATAAGGTCACTAAAGATGCGCCTGAACAGACCAATCATTAAACCAGGAGTTGATGATGTCATCAGACGCCAGGAAACGTGGTGAACTCAAAGAAAATGCTTTTTTTTAAAGTTATTTATTTAGCAAAATTATGTTGGAAAGAACATGGCTTACTTTTTGTAAACATTCCACAGGGACAGGTGCATAGGAAGAATGCAGAATAGAACAATGATATGAGAAAAGAAGACTTCAAAAGGAGAGAAACTCATCATGAAATCAAGGAATAAGCAGCAAACTAGCAGAGGCGAGCGAACAGTGGAGAGCCACAAGTGTGGGCTAACAGCAGGATAACAGTAGAGGCTAACAGAACAGGCTAACAGCAGCAAGTTAACAGTGGTGAGTCAACATCACAGACTAAAAGTAGAAAATTAACAGCAGTGAGCTAATCGCATTGGCAAACTGATGGCTAACAGCAGTGGACTAACACTGGCAAGCTAACAGCAGCAGGCTAACAGCAGTTAGCTAGCAACATGAGCCAACAGTGATGTCTAACAGCAGTTGGCTAACAGGAGCGGGCTAAGTTGCAGGCTAACACCAATGGGCTAGCAGCAGTGGGCTAACAGCAGTTGGCTAACAGGAGTGGGCTAACGTTGCAGGCTAACAGCAGTGGGCTCACAGCAGCGCATATCAGCTCCATGGCGTCTCAAGGTGGCGTCCAATCAGCACCAAGATTGGAACATTAATGGAGGTTGATGAGTCATGTTGCGCCTGTGACTTCGCTCCCTGTGTGTTCTGAGGTTCTAATTGTTCTAATCTGTTTTTCTAAAGCCATCCTCCTCTCTCCATCAACTCTCCGTCATGCTCATCTTCATGCAATCAAGCTTGAACCTGCCTCAGGACTCTTCCTCTCCTTTTTCTCCTCCTGGATCCTCGCTGGCCTCGTTGAGCTCTCGCATGGACGTCACTTTGATAAAAGCATCTCATTGTAGGATTGTAGGGTGGCATTTTATGGTCTTTTATATCATGTATTAACTAAACTCTCAATCCGCATGCACACGCGCACACACACACACACACACACTCACACACACAGGAAGCTTCCTTCACTGACTCCGCCCACAGTCTGGTTGAAGCAGCATTTCCTGCATCAGCGCCCCTACTGGCAGCTGCAGGGATCATGGATAGAAGTGCTGCTTCTGATTGGTCCATTTAAAGACAAAGAAAAACAACCAAATGTCTTTAACCAGAAAGATAAATGTGTCGTTACTGCACCAGAGTGAATAATCTTGCTGTTACATTCCCGCCTGTGAGGGTTTGGGTCATCGACCTTTGACCTCTCCATCCATCAGCTATTTTCAAATGTGTTGAAAAGCAAACAGAAGCTGTGAATCTCTGATGACTGCTGTTTTCAAATCGCTATTCTGGTTTTGAGATTTCTTTTGGTTGCTTAGCAACACAGTTGACAAAGCTTGTGTGTGTGTGTGTGTGTGTGTGTGTGTGTGTGTGTGTGTGTGTGTGTGTGTGTGTGTGTGCGCGTGTGTGTGTGCGTGTGCGCGCGTGTGTGTGTGTGT
>CAAKHG010041898.1:13444-57427 GCA_901007715.1 Dactylopterus volitans | reverse complement strand
TGTTCAGCAAAAAAAAAAAAAGGACTAGCCATCCAAAGGAATCTTGTGCGGCATTGCAAAACACAACTCTCCTCGCTGAAGAAATGTGGCCGGGAGAACGCTTTCGATCGGAGATGACGCAAACTGGCGGTCCCAACCGGGGCGGACCGCAAGCTAAACTTCAAAACTTTCCCGGCTGAAACTTAAATCTGATATAAATACTTCTCGACAGCGAAAAAGAATTCCCTCGCGCCGCTGCCAACAAAAGGGTGTGATGGAGGCTCGGCGTATTTTGACCGCAAGCTCTCTTGGGGCGGGCAGACGCCGATTTGGTGGCAGTGTTTGTGCGAGCGCGCGGGCCTCCCAGCCTTCTTTGTGATACCTGACACACACACACATACACACACACACGCTCCCTCGCAGGTCTTTATTTAGGCCGTACTATATTAAGCACTTTCCCACTGAAATACAGCACCAGCTGTGCCGTGAGCTCTGTGTTGTGGCTGCCGTTGCAGCGGGACGAGGCTCTTCTCTCTCTCTCCCGCTGCTGGCCTGCGCCGCTCCCTCACGCAGACAGATCTAATTCAATTAACCCCGATATTCATACCATCCGTTTGTGATGAAACACATGCACGTAAGGGGAGCAGAGGCCGAGGGGTTGAATGATGGAAGCCGCCATTTCCATTCCAAAGTGCAAGGGTTCATTACCTACATTTAAGACTGCAACAACACATATTTCAGGCGGGGTTTAACGACTCGCCTTAATGGTATCACCGTAAGACCGTTTTCGTGAGGCAGTAATATTTCAAACACACGTGCTGCCTTGTATGAAATTGATCTGTGTATCATTTATTTTTTTCAGAAATTTGCAGTGTAGAAACTGTGGTCCGGTAGGAGCAACTGCCACGTTTTGCTCCCCTCGACGTGACGCAGACGCCGACATGGACGTGTTTGGTGGCGCGCCGCGTTTCCTGGCCTACCCGAGACCGGTGGTGGTGCAGAGCGGGACTGACGCGGCCCTCAAGTGTCAGATCGGCGGCGATCCGAGGCCGGCGGTCATTTGGGAGCGGAACAACGAGAAGATTGACCCGCAGGGGCGATACAGAGTTTTCGAGGACGGAAATGTTTACAACCTGATCATTTCGGCGGTGACCACGGAGGACAGCGGCCAGTACATATGCAAAGCCAAAAACAGCATCGGGGAAACGTACGCCGCCGCCACGCTGAAGGTGGAAGGCGAGGCCCAAGAGATGGAGTTGCGGGAGGAAAACAAACCGCGCTTCCTCATCAAGCCCTTGTCCACCCGCGCCGGTCGCGGAGAAGACGCCGTCTTCTCCTGTAAGCTCTGGGGAAACCCGCGACCGGAGGTGGTCTGGGAGAAGGACGGCAGGAAACTCAACGAAATCTTCGAAAGCACGCACTTCAGTGTGGGCTACCAGGACGGCGGCTGGTTCCAGCTCAAGATCTTTAAGACCCGCGCGCCGGACGGTGGCGTGTACACGTGCAAGGCCAGGAACGAGTTCGGGGAGGCGCTGGCGGGCGCCGTGCTGCTGGTCGACGCGGGCCCGGGCCACGAGGAGGACGGGACCCGCAACGGCTACACAAACGGCCACTGGAAGGCCCACCAGGGGAAACAGAGGAGCGGCAGGCAGGTGCCAAATCGGCTCAAAGACGACACCATGACCAAGTCAACAAGAGTAAAAATGTTTGCGGTGACGGAGGGCAAACACGCCAAATTCCGCTGCTTCGTGACCGGAAAACCCAAACCGGAGATAATCTGGAGGAAAGACGGCAGGCTGATACTGTCGGGGAGGCGTTACTTGTTGTACGAGGACAGAGAGGGATACTTTACGCTCAAAGTTCTGTACTGTAAGCAGAAGGACAACGGAGTTTACGTTTGCGCCGCGTCAAACACCGCAGGGCAGACCCTCAGTGCTGTGCACCTCTCAGTAAAGGGTAAGTCGAGATCCTCGCCGGTGTTTTTTTTGGAGTTCTCCAAAAAAATGTGAAAGTGCACACACGAACAGTCGATACACCGACACAGTTTCAGCCTGTAACGCTTTTTTTTTTTTTGCAGCGAGTAAACGAGCGAGCGGTGGGCGGCGGGGGGCGGGGGTGGGGGGCGTGGCAAGTCCTTGGACTGGATTTGACACTAGGGTGATGTCAGCGAGATAGCGCCCCTCTGAGATCATTGGGTTAAAATCTGACTCACCACAGTTAGACTGCGGATATAAGGCTGCTATTGACCTCCTATTCCTGGCGGCATCCTCCTCCCCTTCCGCTGGCGAGCATGTTACTGCTTTCAGAATCCTGTTCGGACCAGAGACAGGCAGCCGCCGAGCCAGCAACCGGACGCGGGACTGTAGAAAACATGAACGGCTTCAAAAGAAAATAAGGCAACAAATTAATCAGCTCATTAAAAAATATATACGGGACGAAGCTCGTGTGATATTTTAGAAGGTTATCGCAGAATTCGGCATCACAATCATCTGCTGTCACTCTGAAGTGAGCTGGAATCTTCGGCATTAAATATTGTGTTGGCTCTGAAATCAGTACACACTCGTACCAGCTCACCCTGGTTGCTTGCTACTTTATCCGTGTACACAGAAACTACGTTTTGGTGGAGAACCAGTGAAAGAAAACCTTGAAAAGGATCCATTCAACGTTATGAAAAACTGGACTCGGTGGACGTCTGCGCTCCACAGGGTGGAGTCTGAGTATGGTTTTTGAAGCAGTTCCGACTCGGGTTCGCTTAGAACTACTTCTTAAGTCCAGGTCTCACGAAATAATGAAATACAGGCTTACTACTTTGTGAGTGTTGCGATGTTTGCATACGCAGCAACATCGGAGCTGAGCAGCGGCTGGGGGCACGGATAACAGGCTGCTGGGGCTCAGGACCGTATCGTACAGTTTTGTTGATATGTGCTCCTAAGATTTCAGCAAATGGATCAACAAGCTTTGTATCGTTGGTCAGTCTTATTTGCGGGAGGGGACAGGCCAGCGGGACCAGTTAGCCGCAGATGCAATTAAACAAGCTGACGCCAGATGAACTGAAGACCGGAGAATTATTGAGACGCATTAATGATCCGAAATCGGACCTGGGAGATATCTCAAAGCCGAGAGCCCAGCAGCAGTGTGATGTCTGCAAAGTCATTTAGCTTGTGAAAGAGGGTGGGTGGAGGGGGCTGGGGGGAGAGGATGGAAGGGGGGTGGTGGGGGACATGTGATCGAAGACTTTTGGGAGAGGATCCTATTTCTCACATGGCCCACAGAAGCCCAGTCTCAAGGCACCGACCTCAAGCATTGCGCTGTATCAGTCAGAAATAACAGAAAACAAGGTCGCGGCGGCTCGCTTGTGATCGGCGGGTCGATTTCGAATGACATTAAAGGGACGGCGGTGAATGTGCAGCAGTTTTCCACCTTTTATAACTGGACTCGCGATAGCATTTGTTAGATATGGGGATGAAGGCGCTTTGCCCACAGACGACTAAATACGGTCCACATTCTTTTGTTTACAACTGTCTGGTGCTGTCTGATGGTGTCAGTTACAAACAGTTTATTCCCCATCTAACACCCCCGATGTGTTAATGACCTTTCCATTCCTCGGCTAAATGAGCAACTTGTCTCGTGATTTTGCTTGTCTCGTTTGCTTCGCGGGAATTTTACTCTCAAACGCACGGCGGACACAGGCCAAGTTTGCTTGCCTGAGCAAATTACACTGAAGAAGTGATACTAGCAGCGTTTTATGGAAGTAATCGTCACCTTAAGCTTTGTTTTTTTTTGTTTTTTATACCACGTCAGGAGAAGTCATAATGGCTTAACCCAACTGGTGTTCTTCCTCCTTCTCGGTGCCAGAGCCGCCGGTGCGGTTCAAGCAGCCTCTCATTGATTTAGAAGTATGGGAACGGGACTTGGCCGTCCTGGAGTGCGAAGTTCCAGAGGACTCCGTTCCCATCACATGGTATCTGGAGGATAGACGGCTGCAGCCCGGAGCCAAATATGGAATGGAGGAGTGGGGCACCAAACGGCGGCTGACCATCCGAGACATCGGGGTCGATGACGATGGGATTTACCTCTGCGAGATGCCCGACGGTGGGAGAAGCATTGCAGAGGTGGCTGTCAAAGGTAAATCCGATGAAATAAGCCTCATATAAGAGGCACAAGCAAACAAATTTGTGTGATGGAGCGACAGAATGGCCTGACAGATGATACGGCCTGCACTTAAAATATATTCTCCCGTTGACTTGACACAATTTTCCGGACACGGAATGATACAGCAGGACCTTTTCAACACTTCAGGGGTCAGAGGAGGTTATTACATTCAGCAAAAACAAAGCTGATCCAGCTCCCATCCTGTCATTTTGACATCTACATGTCTAACAAAAGTCCCTTCAGACCTTCATGCCGTTGATAAACTCAGCGGCCACAGCGGCCGTCAGCTGCTCAGTTGTCCTGGTCTATCTTACAATTTTCCTTCCACAAAAAAAAAAAAAAGACAGCATAGATTATTTAAGCAGATGCCCCAAATTAGGTGCACGTGTTTAGCTTAAATGGCCAGAAGCTGCCCCGACAAAACATGGAACTTTGATATGGCAGCCTGCTGATAGTATATCGGTCAGTGCTCTTAAGAATGACCACAAGGGTCTCCCATGTATTATTATATATATATATATATATTTAGTTTAGAACATTTGAAGTCGTGAAATATAACTTAAACTCAAACCATGGTATCAATTGGTATTAAATAAAAAACCTGTTGTACACTGTTGGGCTGTATTTTTTTTAAAATGATGTATTTTACCTCCTAATCTGGAATGCCTCTCCATGAGACTCCTCCCGGATGTGTGTTCCGTTAGTATGCACGGGACTCCCTCACTTCGAAATCCTCCTCCTTCCAGGTACCATTTTGCGGAAGCTTCCGAGGAGAGTCGACGTCCTGGAGGGCGAAAACGCTGCTTTTTGCGTTGAAGTGGAGAAAGAGGAGATGGACATACATTGGTACAAAGACGGAACAGAGCTGCGTGAAACACATCAGACCATCCTTAAATCCTTTGGCAGAACTCACATCCTCGTCTTCGTCAATACCATGCCCCAAGACTCGGGCCTTGTGACTTTCCTCGTGGGCAGATCCAAGACTTCCTCTCAGCTGAGAGTCAAGGGTAAGGTCCATCATTGGGAATCATAGCCCTGCCACGGCAAAAAATGCCTCAAAATGTTTAGAAATAACTCTTAAGGTCAATTATCCATTTAGGGCTGATCTACCCTCGCGGAATCATGAGTCAAAGGAGTGATGCATGATAGATTTCTCTCATTTCAGCCGCCAGGCACTGTCCCCCCAGCTGTCCAGTGGCTGTGCAGATCAACACAGAGCGGGCGAATGCGGCTCTCCTCTCATGGGTTCCTGCTCAGGACTCACGAAAGAACCCCCCGTCCGGATACGTGCTGGAGCGGCAGGAGGTGGGCACGGGCTCACAGGAGTGGCTGCAGTGCCTGACCACCGACTCGGCGACCTCTGTGGAGATTCTCGGCGACAGCGTGCCGTGCGAGGCGGATTACCGATTTCGCATTTGCAGCGTAAACAAGTACGGGAAGAGCAACAACGTGGAGTTCCCCAGAGCAGTTCACTTGGGTAAGTCCACAGGGGCTTAAGAAACAGCTATGGGGTATCCTTGTTGTTTTGAATCAACGAAAGCTTATGCCGATTTCCGTTTTCCAGTTCCAGTAGCCAGAATACAAGCTCCCTTACAGGATGCCTTGGTGCCTGAGGGGCAAGATGCCATCTTCTCCATAGAGCTCTCTGCTTCTGTTATTGGTTCTTGGTTCTTAAATGGTACGCAGCTTCAGGAGGACGAGCGGTATTCCATGCGGAGGTCGCGAACGCACCAGTCTCTCCGTATTCAGGGGGTGCGCGACACCGACAATGGAGCCGAGATAACATTCATTGCCTACGGCATCCGCGATTCTGCGGCACTGTATATTCAAGGTATGTGACCGTCGCTTTCACAACTCGCTTGAGTAAAGTTGTTGATCCGCTTCGGGTACACATGTGAACCCGTGTCCGTCTGTTCGTCAACCCCCTACCCCCCGATGGCAAGACTCAGTGGGGTGAACGTTTCCCCATCGGTTTTCTGAAATTTCCAGCTCCTCTTGTCAAGTTCTCGCCAATGTCGGAGATGGATCGAAACAAATTTGTGGAAATGGGAAACCCCATTGTGCTCTACTGCGAGCTGTCAGACCCCGCAGCTCCGGTGCACTGGTACAAGAACGGGGTGGAATTACAAACGACGGAGGGTCTACATATCCAGTCGGAGGGCTCCATGAGGAGAATTGTCATCCAGTCGGCGGAGCTCTCGCATTCAGGGGTGTACTGCTGCGATGCCATTGACGACGTCATCAGATTCAACGTGGAAGTCGAGGGTAAGTGGCGAGTCTTTCTAACGATACCGCTGCGACCTTTTTCTCACTTTTTTTTCACTTTTTCTTAACTTTTTTTTTTTTTTTTTTAAATGCATTTCGTCCGTAGTCTGGCTAATAAGAGCATACATTTACGACTTAACAAACCATGAAATTATCTAAATATCCATAGCCCCATCTGTGAGGTTTTCAGCAGTTCCAGATGCTGAGAGGAGCAAAACCATCCGAGCAGGCTGCCCCATTGTTTTACAATGTGAGCTGTCAGATCCATCCGCCCAGGTTCACTGGTACAAAGATGGGTCAAAGCTCCATCCTCAAAGGGGGATAGATATCAAAACTGATGGCTTGGCACGGAAACTGGTTGTCCAGTCGGCCGATTTTTTCCACTCTGGCCTTTACTGCTGCAAGACAAAGGGTGACGCCATCACGTTCAGTGTGGACATCAAAGGTGATTTGTTTAACCTTAAGTGATTTGAAAGCTGCGAGCGGCGTCCTCAGCAGAGTAACTCTGGTGTGTTGTGTGTTGCCTGTATGACCTGTTCGGGTCCCAGTTTGACCTCAAATGACTTAATCCGAATAGATTATGACGAATGATCTTAAAGGCTGGCTTGATGTTGCCCAAAGGTTGATGTTAGATATAACTATACCTTTAGCTCCACCCGTGAAGTTCTCCGCTATCCCCGAAGACATGAGGACCAAGTCAATCCAAGCAGGCTGCCCGCTTGTACTCCAGTGCGTGGTGTCGGATCCTACGGCCCACGTTTGCTGGCATAAGGATGACACGCAGCTCATGTCTGACTCGGGATTTGACATCCAGTCGGAGGGAAACACGAGGACGTTAGTTGTGCGGTCTGCGGAGCTGTGTCACTCGGGTGCGTACAGATGCACCACGCAGGATGACAGCGTGGACTTTCACGTGGAGATCAAAGGTGACTTTACACTTTTTTTTCCCCCCCCTTGGCGTTGATGTGGTAACCTCGCAATCTCTTCCTAGATGCCACTAATGATCCCTGCTTCTAGAGTATGTGGTTTTTGGATGACTGTTTCACGCGTGCAACCTTAAAGAACCGTTGCAGCAAAGTAGGCAACCGCTGTTCCATGACCATGTGATTCATGACTGCCGTAGTTCTCCCACGTTTTGAAGTCTCCAAAAAAACCTGTTCCATCCCCTGCTCAGCAGTTATATTTCTGTGAGGTATCCATTTCCACAGCCCTGATTTTATTTAGCTGTCCTGAATTCCCAATGCTAGCTATACCAGTGACGCACTCGACTATCTCTGACGTTGAGAGAACCAAGTCACTTCAAGTGGGCAAACCTTTGGAGCTGGAATGTGTGGTTGCAGACTCCACTGTGCCTGTGTGCTGGTATAAAGACGGTGTAAAGCTCTCCCAGCAGAATGGCTGGGATATGCAGAGCTATGGCACATTAAGGAAACTCGCTATCCCCTCTGCCGAGCTCTTGCATTCAGGGCTATACCACTGCGAGACCTCTGATGAGACTATCCACTACACTGTGGACATTAAAGGTGACTTTTATTTCAATTAATCTACACTCCAGCAATTCCTGGAGCTTGCCGCAGACTAGATTCAACTAACATCTATACGGTGTATGTATATCTGTCTGTGACCAAGTGGTGTTTCGTCTGAATTTGTAACTGTTACGTAACTCGTGGTAAAACTAACCACTACTGACTAAATGAACACATTCATGCGGTTGTTGATCATGTGAGTTTTGCTCCTTGACACTGGTCTGAGATGCGGCAGCTTAGTTCCCCCGTTTGGGGAAGCCGAGCCTTTCTCAGCCAGACTATGATTATGCACTGTTCAAGTCCACAATTATGATCTGAGTCATCATCTTTAGCTCCACCGTTGCCGTTATCGCCCTCACCGAAGGTTGTGGAGATGCGGCCGCTTGAGGCAACCTGCCCCACCGAACCGGTGTGTGAGATCTCAGACCCTGCTGTCCGGCTCTCAGGGCAGAGGGATAAAGAGCAGAAATCTAATACAGAGCCCGGTTTTGAAACGGAAGGCATCAAGAAGACCCTTGTCATTGAGCCGACTCATCCTTCGAACTCTGGAGCGTACTATTGTGCAACGGCAGATGATGTTGCCCAATTAATTGTAAAAAATCAAGGTGATTTTTTTTTTTCCCTTTCTTCCTGTGTTTCTGCGTAAGTTCTGACTAACTCTTTTTCGCAGCTTTGAGTCTGTCGTCCTATTTGTTGTACCTGTACAGAGCTAATGGCAGTTTTTTTTTGGCAGGATCTCTTTAAAAAAGTCTGCTCTTCTAAAGCCTACAGTAATAATGCAATGACCCTCCCCTGATTGTCCGTAGTGCCACTTGCGACGCATCCACTTGGTCCGGATGCCGAGAGGGCCGAGAGGGCCGAGAACGCTGAAGCGCGCTGCCCCATTGTTCAGCAATTTGAGATCTCAGATCCCATCGCAAAAGCCTGTTGGTACAAAGACGGAACCCCGGTCTACCCGAAAAGCGCGGCCGGCTGCGAGTCGAGGGGCAGCAGCCGAGCCTCGCCCCTCCGGTCGCAAGACCCGTGTGGCGGCGCGAGGACCGGCTGCGAGGCCTCCGGCGGCGCGCGCTTAGATGTGGACATGAGAGGTGGTGCGCCACGTTTGTACCTGCACAATTGCCGACAAAAGCATCGAGTTACGCGCCCCGAAGCTGCCGCCGACCTCACTGTTTTCTCTTTGGCTTTGTCCAAACAGCAGAGCACCGTCACTATGACGATGAGATTGGTGAGGTAGCTGATGCGTCTGCCCAATACACTGTGGATGTCAAAGGTGATTCGATACTTCTCGGCATCAGTCATCCATGTTAACCCAGCACATCCTGTAAAATGCCACTAACAGTAGTGGTGTATTTGATTCTCGGCCCGATCATCTGCGGCAAATGTAAAATGCCTCCATTAGAAAACTGCTTCCTCTCTCTCTCTCTCTCTGTCCATCTCTTCATCCCTGATCTCATGCCATTTCCTGCAGTTTTTTTTTTGCTCTTAATCAAAACATCTGGGTGTCAAGTAGCTGAGCTGCTGCTCCTGATACTAACATACATGTCGCGTTTGTCACCTCATTCTTCATTTTAACAGACATCTTTGCTTACAAAAACAAAACAAACAAAAAAAAACCCCAAAAACCCCCAAAGCTGCTTGCAACTCTTTGAGTCCATCTTATGTCTTGTCCATCGCCAGATCCTCTCATTCACTTTACTGCTCCCGTTGCAATGACAACGAACTCTTACCAAAGGGATGAAAATTACTGCACTTTTTAGACTCTTTTAAAATGAGTAGGGTGTTGGTGCACAGACTGAGGGTGTAGCGGTATTCTGAGTCAGTTGAAGGGGGAAATATAAGAGCTCGATCTCAGACCGAACCTGGTCGACCTTCTTGTTTGTCTTTGCAATGGATTATCCCATAACTCCATGCTAACCCACAATTATTGAATTCTGTTGTGAGAAGAGCTGCTGAGACCATCAACCACTGAACACCTTTCTTTGTGTACACCACAATGCTTATAGCTGTACGGCCAAGGCTTTCTTCTGACCCAGAGAAGAGGTCGACTGAAGAGGCCTGTCCCGCCAGAGTTGAGTGCGCTCCCTCAAAGCACAAGCCCGGCGTCTTCCGCAACAAGAGAGGAGACACTCAGGCACACGGAGAACATTCCAGGCATGTGGCAACTCCTCCGCCAACTTGTGAATATGCGACTGACTGGACTCCGACCGCAGAGCCGGAAGGGAGCTCCGACAATGAGCCGGGCAGAAATGCCCAAACTTACGCTTGCCGTAACTCTGTAGGGCCGACAGTAACGGACTTTGGCCCGCGCCAGCCCACCGCACGCCCCACAGAACCACAAGGTGAGGAATTCGTTTGTTATGTGCAGCATGCAGAGGCAGCGCCTGAACAGCCCACCTCCCTGCAGACGGCTCTCCCGTCTGACCGGTTTTGTAGTTTCCGGCAAACTGCGACTCTCGGGTCGGAGGATGCCGATCTCAACCGGGCTGCAACCGTCCGATCGAAGGAGCCTCGCAGCCCCGCGCGGGCGGCCGCTGTCCAATCAGACGGTTTTTGCGATTTTCTACCAACTGCAACCGTCGAATCGCAGGAATACAACCTCGGGACTGTAACCGCCCAATCGGATGAGCTCCCTAGCTCTGCGCAATCGGATGAGCTTTGTGGCTCCGCGCAGTCGGCCATCCAATCGGAGGAGCTTTGTGGCTCTGCGCAGTCGGCCGTCCAATCGGAGGAGCTTTGGAATTTCCTACGGACTGCAACCGTTGAATCAGAGGGATCCAATCTCGGGACTGTAACTGTCCAATCAGATGAGCCCTGTGGCTCTGTGCAGTCAGCCGTCCAATCAGAGGAGTTTCGCAATTTCCGACAGACTGCAACTGCTGAACCAGTCGAATCTCACCTCGGAAGTCTCACCGTCCAATCAAAAGAGCTCCATGGCTCTGCACAGATGGCTGTCCAATCAGACGAGTTCTGCAGCTTTTTGCAAATTGGACCTGTGGAACCACATAAATCTCGTCACAACGCTTTGGCGCTCCAACCAGAGGGGCTTCAGAGCTCAGGGCTGACGTCTGTCCAACCAAACGAATTTTGCAGTTTTCTTCAAACTGCAACCGTCAAGTCGGAGGAAAGTCATTTGCAAACTGGAACCGTCCAATCGGCCGAGCTTCCTCGCTCTGCAGGAGCGGCTGTCCAGTCAGAGGAGGGTTGCGGTTTTCTCCAAGCGGCAACTGCTGAATCAGAGGACTCCGGTGTCAACGCTTCCACTGTCCAATCAGAAGAGTGTCAGAGCCCGGCGCCAACGGCTGTCGGGTCACAGCCGAGGACCCTGCTACAAACTTCAACCGTCCAGTCGGGGCGCATTACTAACCACTTATCAACAGCCACAGCAGATGAGCTCTGCCACTCTGTGGATAGGGCAACTCTCCACTCCGAGGAGTCCTTAGAGTCTGCGATGGTCCAATCAGAGGAGCCCTCAAACTCCACACGGATGCCAGTGGCCCTTTCAGAGAATCTTCTTGATAGCATCCAAACTGGAAGGATCCATTCGGAGGAGCCCTGTTACTCCTTACAGAGGGAGAGTGACCAACCAGAGGAGGTGAAGCAGCTCCTACAGACTGCACGGTCAGAGAAGCTCGCCGATTCTTCTGAAACTGGGTCCCTTCAATCAGTGGAACTCTATGACTCCCAAAAGATACAAACCTTCCAATCGGGGGGGCATTACAACTTCCTGCAGTCTGCACTGGCCCGTGTGGATGACCGCTATCGCACGGAGCAAGTAGCGCCTTACCAAGCTGAGGTGCCGCATCAGTGCATGCAGGCCACAGCGGCCCAAACCGATTGTTATCACGCTGTGACGGCATCGGAGGGCCAGTCACACGAAACGCTCAGCTCAAGACCACCTCCCCGGTTCTCAGACCCTTACCCTGTCAAGCGCGCCCCGACTGTCCACTCAGAGGAGATCTATCTGTCAAGGACGTGTGACAGTCACTGGTGTGACCGTGTCACTGCAAATAAGGTGGCTGTTGAAGGTGATTTAAATGGTTAGCATTACCAGAGAAAAAGTTGGGCAGGCACAGTTATGTCATTGTGTAAAATGGAGAGATTGCTTTTTGCAACCTTTGACATTTTACCAGTGTTTAATTATTGGATTTTGATCATACTAAAACAACTTTAGTGGTCAATTTAAAACTTCACGCTTGGGTGGGAAACAGTAAAGACAAGGAAAGGAGTAAATATCTTCAAACCCTAACATGAATGCCTAGAGATATTAAGCTTAACCAAAGAGAGTTTACTAATACAACACAAAGATATCTTTTTTTTAATGTCTTATTTTGATTTGTAGGAGTTACTGGCATGACTAAGCTTGATTTGAGGTTGTGCTCTTCTGTCGTTTGAAAGCATTATTTTTCTTGTCGTCGTCAGTAACAGTGACGCCATCTTCTCTTGATGTTACCTCAAAACATTCCCAGCTCCACCTGTGAGAATTTCCACACTGTGTGAGGCTGAGAGCGTCACGTCTGTCGAAGTCGACGAGCCCATAGTGCTGCGCTGCGAGGTTTCTAATCCTAACGCCGAGGTCACTTGGTACAAGGACGGAGCGGAGCTGCATGAGGCCGCTGGGCAAGACGTGCGGGCGGAGGGTTCCATAAGAACGCTGGTCTTCCAGTCGGCGGCGCTGTCCAATGCAGGGCTTTACAGCTGCAAGACGACGGACGACGCCGTGCAGTTTCACGTGGACGTTAAAGGTGACGACGACGGCGACGTTATCATCCGCCCTTAAAACTGATTTTAGTAAACACAAGGTGCAGCCAAAGTCTACTGCTTTGCTATCGAGGGGTTGAGTGATATGAACCTAAAATAGAGGTCACGGTTTTATCTGCCACCATAACAGACCAAGAAGATGCAGGGCTTCAGAGCTCAGCCATGTGTGGACATCAAAATCACAGTGTATTGCTATCATCATTTTAACAATGTAAGAACAAATCAACAATAACAGAGAAGGTCAGGTATCGCACAAACCTCGGTAAAGTAACATTTCTGACCTCCTGCCAAAAGTAAAACCACGGGCATGTACAGGATTAGTATGCTGGATCTGTTCCGTTGCTCCATTTGACCTCAAAATCAAAATAGCCTGAGATGCAGCCAAACCAAATAACCCGCCTTATGTAAGAAATTACACTCTGCTTTTAATGAGGCACCCAGGCATTATGAATATTCCCTGAGACCGCGCGGCTCCATCTGCTTCTTTCTTGGCATGTGAAGCAAAGGTAGCTTATTCAGCTGCAATTATTGCAACAAACAGAGTGCACTCCATGACCGAGTGAGACTGCCGAGGCTCCGGGTTGAGGAAGTCGGTTGGTCAAACCTTTGACTGGTGAGCAAAGGCATGAGATTACTGATACAAGCGGAGTCCACTGATCTGAAAAGTGCAGCGGAGGTAGATTTGCCGTGATTGATATTTGACTGGTATATCACCTGGACATTGCACCGGATATGGCTCGGTTAGGAGACGGAGCCACAGTATCGAGGTCCTGCCCAACCAAAAAAAGAACTCCATGAATGCCTTGTAACTTATCAAAACCAATGAAGAAAAACAAAAACTTGAACATGATAAAAAAAATAAAAACATAATAATAACACCTAAAATGACAGAAACCACCTTTGTAAAGTCCTATCCAGGAGGTCTGGTTTATGACCTAGACAGCCAGCCAGATCAAAATCTTCTGACTTCACTTGAAGGAGCTGTTATGCTATCTAGTCCAGGGGGGACAACTGGTCCATGAGAGGGCTGGTGTGGCTGCAGGTTTTCATTCCAACCAAGCAGGAGCACACCTGATACAGTGAAGCGAAGCCACTTGATTGGGTGAGTGGAATCAGGAGTGCTCCTGCTTCGGCCAATTAAATGTCTTCACTCAGCTGTATCAGGTGTGCTCCTGCTCAGTTGGAATGAAAACCTGCAGCCACACCAGCCATTTCATGGACTAGTCGCCCCCCCCGGACTAGTCTATGTTTATTTCTATGCCTTAAAACCTGAATTATTTCTAGCAACCAGCAAATGTTGTCAAAAGAAGTGTAATATTACGGATGAATTTTAGAAAATGGCCCCACTGTCACAAGATATCAAGTCTTCAAGTTTTAAATGCTTGTTAATCGGACGGAGAGATTTCTGTATATTTATGATGGCTGCATGTGCGGTTGAATGCGATCTGGCCACTGCGTAAACTTTTCCAAGAACTGATCGTCCTCTGCGTTCCACCCTGTAGTTCCGCCTCAGAGGTTTTCCGCCATATCTGAGGCCGAGCAGAGAAAGACGGTCATGCTAGGCTCTCCCATCGCGCTCCGGTGCGAGCTGTCAGACCCCACCGGACAGGTCAGGTGGTACAAGGACGGAGCGAAGGTCCTACCCCAGAGTGGAGTGGACATCCAGTCACAGGGCGCCTTGAGGAGTCTCGTTGTGCCGTCGGCCGAGCGGACTCACTCCGGCGTGTACCGCTGCGAGTCGAAGGATGACGACATCCAGTTCGCTGTGGAAGTGACAGGTGATGCTCGGAGAGTCTGCGGTGCTCCAGCTGTCTTGCGCTGCCAACTAACTGTAACATTAGCTAACAGAAGCTGCCATCGCTTTGCTCCAACTTAATGGATTAAAGCTGATTGAAAAAAAAAAAAATCATCCTTTTTAACCGAAAGCAGCGTTGGACCTCTACTTTCGTGAAGGAAGCGTTAGCGCCCTGGTACGAGTTTTGTCACATATTTTTCCGATGGCACAGTCTGAATTAATTACCGTGTATCCCCACCTCAAACACACGACCAGCGGCTGTTCAGGATCAACAGGTTACTGGGAGCCGGTGGTCTTAAATTTCATGGTTCCAGTGTAGCTATCAGCGTACCAAACTGGACCACCCACAACTGGACCATCCATCCTGCCACCTTAAATCCATCGGGATGAATTTTATCAGCAGGTGAAACTCTCCGTGATCTTGTTCTATTTTCGTCACTGGACGGACCCAGTGTTTCCCTTTTCCACAAAAAACACAAAATCCTTTCCTCTGCTTGAAAAAAACTTTTTTTTTGTCTCATATTGTGAATGTTTTGCAAAGAAAAGAACAAGTCTAATTGTATTATTATTATTTTTTAAATCAGATTATGGTAGAGAAAAAAAATATGACTCAGCTGCAAAGGCGTGTAGTCTTTTTGCTGTTTTGGTCCAAAGTGAAATATATATATATATTTTTGAATAGACAGCTCAATATACTTATCAGCTTGTTCATTTGAACTTTGATGATTTTTTTTTCTTGAGACCACCAACAGTCAAAATTTGCAGCAACATTAATCTCATGTGCTTGTGTATCATTTGGCAGGCAGACCCTCCCTCTAGCGCCACCAGCAGGTCACATGTGCAGTGTCCTGTCCAAAGTCTGCTAAACATTCCTATCAGCCTTAACAATACGTTGCTTTTTTAGTACTAATAAACATTAGCTCAAATGCTAATACGCTAAACTAATATAATGACCATTATGATCATGTGGGATGTCCTGATATTGTCTTTTGGGCCCAGATCCAAGCAGCATCTTATTTTATAAATGAAATTGGGCGGCATGCACACAGTGACATGCAGACGGCATATCAACCCAACAACAGCCAGTTTTCCTCGAAGCCTACCATGAAATTATTGGATGATAAACATTTATAAGTGAATGTGGATGTATAATTTGCTTGCGGCGTACCACATTTGATTTTTAACTGGCGCAATTGATGGGCAACACAGGCCAAAATTTGAAGCTTGCTGAATGGTCCGGAGGCCATTTTTACTGTGGGCGCTTGCAAACCGAGTTCCAACGCAGATTTTTTGGTTGAAGAAGGTGTTGGCACAATCATACCTGCTGATCATCGGCCTGTTATCATTGTGAACATGTTGAAATGCTGATCGTGTTCAGCTCAGAGCATCCCTGTGCCCATGTCCGGCACGACATGGTGGGCCTGTAGCCCCTCATCTTGCGGAGCTTCTGCGAGAGCGAAATTAGATACAATTAGGTACATCTTTCCTGTGAGTGTTTCATAAAACATGCAGTCTGAGCCGCTAGCGTTCAGTGTGTCTTATTTTTCTTGATGGCACTAACTAAACGCAGCTCCTTTAACAAAAACAAGGCACGAGCTGACGTTCTTGTTTGTGTCCCGTCTTTGCTTCCGTGTAATCTTCTGGGGTTATTCCCGTTGTCTCTGTCCTGTCCGTCACCGTGTGTTCTTTGACGCTGCCGCTTTTTTTGCTTGGGATAAACTGAATCTTGAAAATCTTTGCCAATGTGTGCAAAAAAACTCGGCTGGATACTTACTAACTTCAGGAAACTGTGTGTTTCTAAAACTCATTAAGACGCTGCCCTTTTGCGATGTCTGACGCCCATAGCTCAACAAGTGAAGTTCGCCGAGCTTCAAGAGGCCGACAGGAACAAGTCGGTTGAAGAGGGGGGCCCCCTTGTCCTCAGCTGCGAGCTCTCTCGGGACCCCTCGGCTCACGTCGACTGGCGCAAAGACGGGCTCGGGCTCCAGCAGCAGAGCGGCGTGGAGATGCAGTCGGACGGTCTGAGGAGGACGCTCGTGATCCGCTCGGCTGAGCGCGCACACCGCGGCGTTTACGAGTGCTCGACCGCCAGCGACAGCGTCACATTTAGAGTGGACGTGAAAGGTGATCTTCCCCTAACCCTCGCCGCCCTCTTCCGTCTTTGTCCGATGCCGTGAGCGGTGGACAGGTGGCGAGATGGCGTGACTGTCTGGGGGAGTGTGTTGTGTCCACTGTGGGTGTATTGAAAATCTTTACTATCCCCTTCTCTTAGGCCGATCGGCAAAGATCATGCCGGTCCCACTGTCTGAAAAACACAAGATTATTGCAGTCGGTTGCCCGCTTACTCTCCAGTGCGAGGTCTCCGATCCCGCCGCTCAGGTTTCCTGGTTTAAAGGCGAGGTGGAGCTGTTTTGCAAAACCGGCCTTGACATGAAAAGAGACGGCAACGTCAGGAAGCTGCTGATTCACGCCGTTAAGGCGTCTGATTGCGGCCTCTACAGCTGCAACCTCGCTGACGATTTTGTGACATTCCACGTGGACATCCAAGGTGACCGACTTAAAGAACCTCGCGGTGATGAATATTTTGACGTACATGCCTAATTTCGCGCTGTAACTGTGGAACGTTTTTACGAAAAACAACGCACAACTTCTAGTGTCGCACAGCCCCAGCTTGTTGCGCGCAATGTTTTGAATGATGTTCTAACGGCTTCGTTTCCATGCTCTGCAAATCCTGTGCACCCTCAGCGACCCCTGTGAGGTTTTCAGCAGTTCCAGAGGTTGCGAGGAGCAGATTAGTTGAGGCAGGCTCCCCAGTTAAGCTGGAGTGTGAAGTCTCGGAATCGACTGCGCAGGTCTACTGGCACAAGGACGGAGAGCAGCTACTTCCCAAGAGCGAATTTGATATCCAAGCAAATGAAAAACTGAGGGCGCTGGTTATCAAATCAGCAGAAGTCAGACACTCGGGACTTTACAGCTGCGAGGCTGCGGATGACCACATAGAATTCAAGGTGGATGTTGCAGGTGATCTACATATTTTGAGCTTTGTCAAAATCACTCATTTTTCTTGGCGCTTTTTTTTTTTTTTTTGGTAGCTGAACCAACATAGGCTACAATGTGATATTCCACAATAATGTGCCCTAATAGCTGATTATATGCTTGACATGATTTTGGAGGACGTGCCCCCTAACAGACAACGTAGTGGTGAGTCAGGTTTTCATTAAATGTTCTCATGTATGAGTACAAAAAAAAAAGGATGAAATATCAACGATTTTTCATCCTAGGAAGCAAACGGCAGGCACTTTCAGCCTGGAAGTGGCTGATGGAGAAGTAACTAGCGCTTATTGGCCTCTTTCAGCTCGTTGTTTTGGTGTGACGGCCTGCAGCTTAGCTTAGTCTCGCCGTTTCCAACCTCGCAGCTCTGATAAACAGACCGGAAAGCAACCCGCCCGAGCACCAAAACGGCAATCAGGCAAAGTATTTAGAGGAAGCAGCGTACTATTAAGCAGTAAGGTAGCAACCTTTAGCTCGCAAGGCGACAGAATTCTTGCATGATTCCCGAGATCATTGAAAGAAGAGCAAATGGTGGCAAAGATGGCGATGGACTTTGCCACAGGCGTCTGTATTTTGGCACTGCATTAAGTTTCCGGCGAGATGAATGACGAGATGAATGACGAGGCCGTCCCTGTTCCACCTTAACAGGTTCTCAAACGTGCCGTGCGCGAAGAGAGCAAACGAATCTGCTCGTTGCTATGTAAAGAACCGATTCTCGTTGCGCTGCGGTGGCGCTTTAATTGCATGAGAGTCCGTTACCCCAGCAATGCGATTTGATTGTCAATCTTGGTGGGTACAGACATACCGAATGGCTCTCATGCCATGGGTCAGATGTGTCACACTGTTAAATCGGGAAGCAAATAGCAAACTTTACAACTTTACGCCTGCAAATCCAAGACTGTTGACCCGCCCCCCCCTCCATCCCCCACACGGCGCGGCAGATTTGATAATGTAATGATACTGTTCCATGAACTGAAATTCCTATAGCAGTGGTTTGATTCTCAGCTGTTCCAGAAGTTGAGAGGAGACAGTCTGCTGAAGCGAGCAGCCCAGTCAAATCGCAGCGCGAGGTCTCAAACCCCGCAAGCCAGACGTGCCGCTATCAGGACGACGGGAGAGCACTCTCGCCCCAATCGGGAGTAAACGTCGATTCAGAGGGCTTTAAGAGGACGCTGGTTATGAGCTCAGCAATGTCTCCGTCCTCTGGGGTGTACAGTTGTAAAACCGGGGACGATTCAGATTTCAACAGTTTCTATGAGGAGGTGAAAGGTGATATGCAAAGCTTTCTTTTCTTGGCAAGGTGTTGTCATTGTGTCCTACACACTGTCATGACCTCTAATATCGCCGAAATCACGAGGGGGTTTCCCCCCTCAATGCCATAATTTCATCAAACACCTGGCCGCTTTTCATCGAGGTGCTTCACATTTTACAGCCAGTAGGTGAAGAGATGCATGTCCCCGCGAGGGCCCCGCGGTTCACTCCAGCCCACCGCCGGGAGTAACACCACGTCGCTGCACTGCTTCAATTCACCTTCTCACCTCCAACGTGCTTCCGATGTGAATTAACATCCACGGTTAATTTTGATGGTAACATAGAAAGCTTGAGGAAGGCTTGCTGTGAGGCCTTGTGTGCATGAGCAGAAACAATGAGTGATATTCAGATGTCAAAAAAAAACTTACTTCCTCTTTTCTGCCGTTTCCCGCAGTGCCGCCTGTAACGTTCGCCGATATCCCGGAGGAGGAGCTCTTCAGAAGCGTTGTGGCGGAAACGCCGCTGACTCTGTCGTGCAGAGTATCGAGGGCCGACGGCGTCGTCCATTGGTACAAGGATGGAGCCGAGATGCAGCCAAGCGACAACGTCGCGATGGAAGCGGAGGACACCTGCAGGAATCTGACAGTGCAGGCGGCCCGGCTGTCAGACGCAGGCACATACACCTGCCGCGCGGGAGACAATGTTTTAATATTCAAGGTCAACATACGAGGTAACAAAAATGTTGATGAACAAGGATAAGAATGTAAATAAATACCTGATTAAAGTGGAATGGACGGTCGATAATCTGTGGATTTCGCTCTTCCTCTAAAAGAACCTCCGGTGATGATCATCTACCCCAAAGAGGACGTCCACCTCGACCGCCACGTCCCGGAGGAGATCATTCTGAGTTGCGAACTGTCTCGCCCAAACGGCTTTGTGAGCTGGTACAAGGACGGCCAGAAGCTGCAGGAGAGCGAGAACATCAAGCTCAAGATCGAAGGCCCATATCGACGGCTGAAGATCATTTCCAGCGGAGTTGAAGATTCTGGGGAATATGTCTGCGATACGGCTGATGACTCAATATTCTTTCACCTGAGTATCACAGGTAAAATTCATGATGTAACACATACTTTATGAATACTACAGTATTGTAGCAGCAAAAACTGCACTGGATAGAGTATGGTATGAGTTCAGTGCTGCACCCAGAAATGATTTTTGTTTATCACAGTATGATGTGTATGGAGACATAAATGTAGCATGTACTTTCAATGAGGGGCAAGATGAGGGTCAGTGTAAATGGGGTTCCTGGGTAATGTTGATACCACCAACAGATGGGACAAAACTTTTGGGGTGCAACATCTTAGTCGTAATGAAGCGCAGCCTCCTACCAAAGCGGAGTTTCACATCCAGGCCGGGAGAGGTCATCAGCCACCTGTATGCCTCAGGGTCCTGTGGGTGTGCTGGTCCTGGACTAGTGGCAGATTTCAGTCACCTTCCTCAGTGGAGCGGACGATACGCTGCAGTTTCTTTGGCACTGCCTTGTCTTGTGGGGTTGAATTGCCTAAGCAGCCGTAGTATACACATATCCTCTGCTTGGGTTTGTTGGTGAGGGATTGTCCTGGGTGATGATGGTACCCCGGAGGTGGAAGGAGGTCTCTCAGGGTGATTGAATAGGGTTAGGTTCTTCTAGAAGCAACAGACAACATGCCGGTTGTTCAAGCTACACCAGGATACCAGGCTATTAATCTTGTTTGGAGATCGTACGAGATTGTGTGTGTTGTCCAAATGCATTTAAAGGCACCAAGATCCAATGGCTTGCACAAATTGAGAGATACTCACACACTCTCTGCCCCCTTTGGCGCTGCCAAAGCTAGAGATTAATTGATTCAGCATGGATCAAAAAATCGATAATGCGCCAACTAGACAGCCAGACAATCGTTTAGATTGCATGAAGGAATGACTGAAGAAGAAATTAATGATTGTTAAAATGGATCATTGTGCCACTTTCAGAGCCTCCAGTGCGGATCGTGTCCCCGAGTCAATCACAAATGGAGTTGTGCCAGCAAACCTCGGAGAGGATGGTTCTGAGCTGCGAGATCTCACGGCCCAACGCCACTGTGCGTTGGTATCGAGACGGACTCGAGGTGGAGGAGAACGACAACCTCATCCTCGAGGTGGACGGCGTCTACAGGCGACTCATCATACCCGTGACCACCGTCAAAGATTCCGCCGAATATGTCTGCGACACCGCAGACGACTCCATGACGTTCTTTGTTAACATAGCAGGTGAGGAGGACCGAACACCGCCACGAGAGACGTGCCGCTGAGTTAATGTTTAACCGTTGTAACACAGCACGCTGTTCCTGCACAGAGCCTCCTGTTCGTTTTGTACGTCCAAGGAAGACAGCGAGCAGAATAGAAAAAACAGTGGAGGAGTCTCTGGTCCTTGACTGCGAGGTTTCGAGATCGAACGCCACGGTCATTTGGAAGCGGAACGGCGAAGAAGTGGAGGAATCCAGAAATGTGACCATCTCTGAAGATGGCGTCCTGCGCCAATTGACCATCCACTCGTTGACGGTCGGCGATGCCGGGCAGTACGTCTGCGATGCAAAAGATGACGTGATGGATTTCCACGTCAAAGTAAAAGGTAGGTCATGTAAGATGCAACTCTAGATTGACAAAAGTGCGATGTTACAGAGACAAAAACTGATTTTTGATGCAAATGTGGAGCACAGCAACTGTTCATCATTTGTGGGTTATTGTTTTTTTTTGGCAAACGCTATTAGCATCATGGCAAACATAGCCGACAATGCCGTTTGCACCCTGGTGTAAATAGCCAGACATTTACATCCAAGTGTGGAGGAACACACTGGTGTCCGGAGCCGTTGTGACCCCGTGCGGAGGCGGAGGAGTGCAACAAACTCCAGGAATGCTATTTACACCCCAGCACATGCTGGACCGGATACAGCCCCGTTCTCACAGTCAGGCTTTGTCATGGCCCTTGGCATTTCGCGGTAAATTGAAGCCCCAATGTAAACCAATCTGAGAGGATATGAGATTCTCAGTGCAGTATCCCCGGCTACTGTGTGCAGGGACATGCACAACCGTGTCAAATGCCTGTATAAGCATATGAGTTTAACTCGAGGGCGTTCGGCCAAAAATTTCAGCAACAGGAAGTCTTCCAAACACATGGTAAATTCTGTAATGAGGGTTTATTCTAACATACCCGAACCGAGGGGTTTCCTTGCCAAAATCTAACCAAACTGCAACAGAAAATAATTTTTAAAATAGGAAAAACAACAATCTCAAAAAGGACATCTTGAAATAGTAAGTTTCCGTACATGGAATTCAGACCCCGGTGTCTTTCATGAAAGCCCCGCGTTCACCCATTCATCTGCCACAATCTGCTGGGTGGACTTGGACGCTAGTTTTGCTTTTCTAATCATGGTTTTACCAAATCTTTCTTTGTGCTTATAGTACACATTAGCACGTTGCTCAAACTAACCCCTTCCACGAGATGATTTAATGATTTTACAAAAAAAAAAAACCATTAATTCCATCGCGATTGAAACCCTGTTCTTTTCCTGTTCATTGCAGAACCGCCTGTAAAAATTCTAGGAAAAACCGAGGCAAAAACCGAAAAGCAGTTCTTAGTGTCAGACGATATCATTCTGGTGTGCGAGCTATCGAGGTCCAGCGCGTCGGTCAGCTGGTACAAAGATGGCCGGCTAATCGATGACACCGAGCGGTACTGTAGCGAGGAGCAAGGTGTATTCCGGTCGTTGGTTGTCTTAAACGCTGGGCTGGAGGATTCGGGAGAGTACGCCTGTGATGCGGTGGACGATAAGATGGTCTTCTGCATCACTGTCAAAGGTAATCGCATCATCTAGCAGCATGATGTCATCCTGCTTTCCCCGGATCAGGGAAGAATGAACGCTCCTGTGTCTTTTATGTTTAGAGCCTCCAGTAAAGATCATGGGAAATTCAGGCCACCCTGAGCATCATATCCTGCTAGCAGGAGATGACCTTATTTTAGAGTGCGAGGTGTCTCGGCCGAACGCCACCGTTCGCTGGTTATGGAACGGGGAGCTTCTGAAACAAGACACTCGAGTAAAAATTGACAGCTATGACATTGTGAGGAGGCTTGTTCTCTCCGGACTCCAGCCCTCCGACTCTGGGGAGTACATTTGTGACGCCGCAGATGACAAGCTGGTAACAATTGTTGAGGTCCAAGGTAAGTTTTCAAGCTGCTTTGAAAACGTCTCCCGCTTGTGCTTGAAATGTCATGCGTGCGACGTGGGGCTCACCGGGCCCATCTCTGCTGAATCTCATTTCCGCAGAGCCGCCCGTCACGTTTGTGAACAAAACCGCCGACAATAACATCTTAGCCTACGAGAACGAGAGCGTTACGCTGTGTGCCGCCGTGAGCCGAGGCACGGCTAATGTTCGGTGGCTGAAAGATGGCCAGCTATTGAACAAGGACAACATTCACATCTCCAGTGAGGCTAATACCCACAAGCTCACCATTAATCCCCTGCAGCTGTCAGATTCTGGGGAATATGTCTGTGAAGTAAACACAGATGATATGTATTTCAGTCTTTTAGTCAAAGGTAAGAATGTCGCGCTCGCAGGGAAAATGTGACCCCTATTCCCTTGTAAATTTTTACTTGATCAGAACTGTCGTCACATTAGCATCTCGGAGATCATCTTGCGCTTCCTTTTCATTTCCGCTCATCAGAAATGAAGGTGAAGTTCATCAGGCCGCTGGAGAACACTGCGTCCGAGAAGGGCAGCAGTCTTACGTTACGCTGCGAGGTCAACAAGCCTAAGGGAGACGTCCAGTGGCTCAAGGATGACCAGGAGATCTCTCCGAGCCGTCGGCACGTGATAAGGGCGCAGGGCCGAGAGCGGAGCCTGGCCATTCACGAGCTGGCGGAGGAAGACGCCGGCGAGTACGCCTGCGAAACCACAGACGACAGGACCTCAGCCACTGTCACTGTGGAAAGTGAGTACCCATGAGCCTTACACCTCCGAGCCGGAGAGAGAAACACCTTAAAATCGAGAGCCCTGGGGTAACTAACGCGGCCGAAATGCTCTGCCTCCAGCTCCCCGCGTTGTCGAGTTCGTAGCGGAGCTGCGTAACATCACGGTCCGTGAGGGAGAAGACGCGGCGTTTAAGTGCGTGGTTTCGCCGGAGGACACCCGGCTGGCGTGGCGCTTGAACGGCAAACAAGTGGCTCTGCACGAGCGCGCCGTCACTTCGAGCAACGGACTGTGCCACATGCTCTGCATCCACAACTGCGCGGTTTCAGATAGCGGCAGAGTGACAGCTGATGCGGAGGGGTTGGTATCAGAGGCAGAACTTCAGGTTCAAGGTGAGTTGGCTGCCCATTAACGTTGTAATTGTACACCGTACACGTGTCACGGTAAAAAACTGAAGCTACAAGCCGACTGCAGGACGTCGGAGTACTCCCAAGTACAGTTGACAGGTTTCTAGTCAAAATGCCTCATCAAGACACAAAAACACTTATTTCAAAATAAAAAAGCAAGATTATGTATAAGTTTCTTGAGTCTTAACCCTAGAACACTAATGTCAGGTAATTTTCACCTGCACGATTCCTGTCATGCGATTTTTTCAAGTTCCCAGCTCCGTTATTTATTTATTTTTTGGAAACTTCTTGTTAAGGATGACCTGATTTTTCAATAATTTTGCTGCCTTTTTATAGGGTCCCCTTTTTTTTTTTTAATTTTATGTGATATTTTATATTGGGAAATTAAAGAAGAGTACTAAAATTTGGCACGCAGTGTTGTACTTTTACATAAATTGATCAAAAACTATATTTTATCCAGAATATTATATATCGGGTAAAATACGCCCGACGTTAGCGATGGGGTTACTAATTTTAACGTTAGTGCTCTAGGGTTAATGAGATCCTGGGTACTAGAAATTAGATGAATATATTTCGTAGGACTTTGACTCTCACATTGACATCATCTCTGTGGTCATCATCTGACTTTTTTTTTTTTTTTTTATACTTTAAACGATTTTCACAACCGCAGGATTGAAAGCGAGCATTAAAGTAACTGTTTGAATGCACAGGCGCCGCGCGGGCACACACCGTATGTGTGATAAACGCTGAACCGTTCGGGCGACCACAAATTGTTGAAGAGGCGCCTTTGGTGGCTCGTGCTTGGCAGCTTCCCCCTGTTAAATTTCTCTGGTAACTGACAGAGGCAAGTGGCTTGTTTGGTGTAAGACAGCGGGGGGCCACGGCTCCCGGGAGCCTGCGCCCGCTCACTTGCGCTTGCATAACATTGCCGATTTTCCTTGGTCGATATTGCATTTCGCCCCGTCTGGGCGCGAGCTCGCGCAGACGCGCCAAGTAAAAAAACTGCCCAACTCGCCGCGAGATGACAGACGCCGCTATCTGGTCACTCCTTATATTCATTTTTAGAACAACAGGTGTTGTTTACCAAGAAAATGGCGCCACTTATAGCCGAGGAGAACGGCGAGGCGACTCTAGAGGTGGAGGTGAGCCCGGAATCGGGAGAGGTGCAGTGGATGAGGCAAGGGGTGCTGATCCATCCGGGAGTCAAGTACACCCCGAAACACAAGGGCCAAAAACACAGTCTCACCATCCACAGACTGGCCGTGTCTGACCGGGGCACCTACAGCTGTGAAACCCTCCATGACCGCACGCAAGCCCAGCTCACAGTGGAACGTGAGTGCGCACGTGTTCTCGCTATGCCCTGCTGTTGTTTGTTTACCGCCGTTGCCGGTGACTCCACCTCTCGCGCACCCTCCATTCGCGGCAATTAACTGAGTAAGAGTAATTTGAGTGACTGGGGACCCAAGGTGGTTCTCGCACTGGGAGCATGATGGCAGCCGACAGGTGACCGCCTCTCGGCCCCCCGCCCCCGGGCAGACTTTCAGACGCGGTTTCTGAATTGACACGGGGATCAATCCTTGATGGTTTTGGGGGCCACCGCCGGAGGCGACTCAGATCTCCCTCTTTTTTTTTACAGTAAATACTTGAAGAGAACCACATGGGACGCATTTGTTGAGGGCTACGGTTGCGTTCTCAAACAAAATAATGACTTTTCTGCATGCAAGAACTGCTCGCTTTCTTTTCCGAGAGCAGTAAGTGGTGCACATCATAAAAACTGGCATCTTGTAGTGATTAAGACAAACTCATGCTTGTTTTTTTGTTTTTTTTCTGTGTGTGTGTGCATGCTTCTTATATTTCCAAGTCCTATGATTCATAGGCCAGAAGGTGAATTAAGGGCTGTTCTTTCAACACTCGTGTGGGTGGGAAGGGGGAAAGTCAGGACTTCAGGCTGCTCATGCTGCTGGCACCTCCTATGAATTTGGATCTCCTCTCAATGCTTCTAAATTTACACCCTGGCCTTCAAAACTAAGGTTGTTGTCATCAGGTCTCCAAAATAAACACTCCTTTTTTTTCCACAGGGAATGCTCGTCTGTGTTAGAATAAGTGAAAAATGTTGGCAGTTTCAAAGCCGGCTTTTGTGTAAAGCCCCCTACTCAAATGACTAAAATATCAGCGTGTCAGTGCGCGACAGTTTGTATTGTTTAACTGCAGACTGCTGCGAACCGAGCGGACCGCGAGCCCGGTCTGCGACAGGAAACGGACACCAAGCCCGCTTCGCATTGAAAGCGGAATGAAAATGCTCGTCACTGGTGTCCACGTTTCAAACGTGTCCTCTGTTCAAGCACTTTTCGGTTTCGGGCGCGCCAAAAAGAACTAACGCAAACGCGTCGGCTTCGGGCACAGCTGGTGTTCTTGCGCGGTTCTTTGAAGGACCCTCGACTTCCCTGACTTGTGTTTCACTTGACACGTTTTTTTTTCTTTCCTCACAGCTCGAAAAATCACAATCAAGCAAGGGCTGACTGACATAAAAACCACAGAGAGGGAAACGGCCACGTTCGAGGTGGAGCTGTCCCATCCCAACGTCCCGGGCACGTGGATGAGGAACGGAATCCAGCTCAAGCCGACAAATCACTTCCGTATGAGTGCCAAGGGACAAGTGCACAGCCTCACCATTTCAAACCTCTCAGTGGAAGACACCGCCACCTTCATGTTCTGCGTGGACGACATGAAAACATCGGCAAGGCTAATTGTCAAGGGTAGGTCGTTTGCAGGGCGTGAGTTTACCCGCGTTTTCGAAGGCAGCAAAAACAAACTTGATTTTACCGCTGTGACGTAAAAGTCTCTCTAAAAAGTTCACCAGAAAGGATTATGCTGTAAAAGTAATTTGCTTATGGGAATGCATTTAAAAAGGTACAATTTGTAGGGGTCTGGACAAGCTAGCGTCGTTCGTGACACTCCAAAACACTAGGGGGCAGCGTATCGCCGGCAAGTCGGGGTGTCCACTCCTATTTTAAGAAAAAAATAAAGGATATGCTACCTTCCTTAGCGTGACACAGAGATCTTGGTCAGAGATATTCAATATGGAGGGTGGAGACAGCAATCTTAGCTGTTTTCCCATAGTATGAAACCTAATGGCTAACTAACTTTAGCTGGGGTCTCATGTCTTGCTGTGAGCTAATGATATCAGTTTTCCGACGTCACCCAGCATTCTCCCGACATTACAACAGTTACTTTTGTGCCACAGCGTGACGGATTTGAGCCCCAATTAGCCTTGAGCCAATGACAGCAGAGATTCCTGACGCAGTTTGGGATTTCAGTTATGTTTTTGACGATTCTTCGCGTAGGCAGGCTACACGAGTGCAGAAGCACCGCAAACGGTTTTGGTCTCCATATCACTTTTTTTTTTGCTTTAGAGCTGAGCAGATGGTGTCATAATTTGATGAGATTTTTACATAGTCACAAAGGTTGTCTTGGAATTATGAAATTAATTGTTTTTGCAAAAACAACTTGGAAGCTACAACCAAGTAGCTCCGGATTAGCTCTCGATTAACGTTCAAACAGTGCACAATTTCCTCTGTGTGGTGGATGGTGATGCCACTTTACAATATGAACCAGCGCTAGCATGTTGGCTTTCTTACAAATTTTACTTGAAATTCTTATAAAATGGCAACCCAACCAAAAAAAAATGGCGATGTTGGAAGTAGCCTACTTGGTCTTTTCAGAAGTTACAACCAAAACAAATTCTTTCTGCGCTAATTATGCAGCGAATCCAGACGGGTAGCTAAAGAGGTGCACTACCCTGGGAGTGGATCGGATGCCGGCCGGCCGGTCGGTAACAGAATGGAGTGGCACTTCTGCCTCTGCCGCCTTTATCCGGGCTCACGTTACAAACACAAAATAGCCCAGCGTGACCCAATGAAAAGTGACAGTTGAAGTCCAGTCGTCTCGGTGAGGTGCGAGTTTGACCTCGCGCCGTAAAATAATCCACTCCGCGTCGAGTCACTCAGTGCTCATCATCCCTTTGAGCTGGGGATTGAAAAGCTTGCAGATGACAACTGGATAGGAGTGTCAACACAGTAAATAAGTCCGCATAACTCAACTTTAATTTCGCAGCGCTAATCGATGCACTCGGCATTTTTATTTGCTTTAACTCGGTGTGCTTTTCTGTCCGCCCAGAACCCCCAGTGATGATTTTCAGAAAACTGGAGGACCAGAAATTCCCAGAAGGGGCAGTAATCTCTATCGAGTGTGAACTGTCAAGACACAACGTGGACGTGAAATGGATGAAGGCAAGCGTTTTTCTTTCTTTTCTTTTGTTTGTGTGATTCCTGAAGTCATTCCAATAAAACCTGAACAGTATTTGAGACAGTTTTGAAAGGGTCAAGCGTGCCGGTTGCTTTAGTCGTGTGTCTTTTCTTACTCAGAATGGAGTTGATGTGAAACCTGGCAAGGACCTGCGCATTTACGCGATGGGACGGAAACGCTTCCTCCAGATCATGAAGTGTCACGTCAGTGACTCGGGCACATACACCTGCCATGCTGGAGATGCCACCACGTCCTGCACCGTGGAGGTCTACGGTAAAGCCTGCTTAGAAGATGTCGTGATGAGGGGCCTCTGTTGTTGGCTGTGTCATAAAAGCACGACGATGAAACAATCTGAAGCAATTGTCAGCCATTTATGCCATTGTCAGCCATTTATGCCATGTTACTGTGTTGAAAATAGAAGCCTGTGATTTTGTTTTATACCAATTTATATCACTTATATATAAGGAAATTAACTTAGCAGGTATGACTAAAAGAAAAAAAAAGTAATATCAGGTGCCAAAAATATTTTGTTGTCCATGCGCATCATGAAGAAGAGATTTGAAGACCCGAGCTAGCCCAGACTCGACCCAAACCGACATAGTCTGCGAGACCAGGTCCACATGACGATCATAAACCACCACCGCGGCACTATTGATGCATAACAAGCTTTGCTGGATGACATAATCCAAAAGGGGAACCCGACACTGCTCGCATGCGAAGTAACAGTCAGTCAAAACAGTAGCTAGCGCAGATATTTTCAGTGGATGTCAACACCTAATAAAAGCGTTCCCATTGCTGTTTGTGCCTAACTTGGCAACGTCGGGCGGGATGGTAATTCCGAGCATCAAGATTGCAAACATTATTTGTACACACATTCGAAAATAACAAAGAGGAAAGCACTCACCACACACGCATTGCTAACTGCTTTAGCAGCAGGCGCCATTCCCGGCAGCAGGCCTTTGTTGTTGTCACTCCCCATCTCATCCTCCTCGATCTCGCCAGCTCTCTACTGTCCATATCTAAAGAAACATTAAGAATAAAAAATGTTGCCACCACGTGTCGCTGCGCTTGTTTTGCCGCGGCTGTGTGACGCAGTTGGCTCCCTGTGTGCTGCTACGTAGCTTTGCAAGCCGACGTTTGAACAAATACATAAATGAGGCACAAAATCCACATTGTTTTTAACCGAGCAAGTTGAATTGAGTTTTAGTGCAGGGAGAAACATCAGTCATAACCTTTAAACCCTCAACATAGTGTTCTACAGGTGATGCAGAACGTTTTTACCACAGATGATGCACCTGTGACTGACTGGACCTGGAGGAGTCTCTGAATGTGTTTAAACCAAAACAAGCACCCAATTTTGCTTCACCTTTTCATGTAAAGTCTATGGCAGTACTCCATATTTTGTATATTCTAATAGACAGAATCAAATATATCATAAAACTTCGAAAGCCGAACTTGTGCACACTGAGGTGGTTAGCTGAAAGCTAAATCCATTTCCATGGAGTAGAATTAGCGATACGTCCTGCTAAACTTACTTTGATTTAGCTTTTCATTATAAATGCTGAGTCAGTGTTAATTTTGCACAGTTTAATGGCATAAACTGTATGTAGAATAATCTGGCACACTTCAATCAATGCTTGTGCTCGTGCTCCCAAGCTAACTGGAAACCTGTTTTTGGTTGTGTAGCCTCACCTCTGCATCCATTATTTTACATGGAAAATAACCTTTCCAGGACCAAACAGCCCCGTTCTTTTATGTTTTTGCATTCATGTCAATATTAGTGACCAGACCGGCAGTGTTATTAAATGTTCATGTGACAGCAGTGATGTTGCAGAGCAAATCATGTAGGACATTTATGTTTCCAGTTGCTTTCGTCCACAGGGTTTGTCTGGGGCAACCACACGGTGCTTGCAAAACTTTGTAACGTAGCACAACACTGCCACCTTCCTGTGACTTGCAGAACGTACAGCAGGTGATGCTGTTGCATGATAGAGGACTCGGTCTGTGCAAAAAAAAAAAAATACTGCAGCTTTAAGTGAGGCTACGCGGCCGCATTTAGTGGGCAAGGAATGATTTCGCCCACTGCAATCTTATCCATTATTGTTTCAACATTCTGTTTGCAGAACGTGAAATGCTGATCCTGAAGGGCCTCCAGAACCTGGACATCCAGGAGGACCAGAATGCGGTGTTTGTTTGTGAGATCTCAGTGGAGGACGTGCCGGGGGAATGGTACAAAAACGGGGAGAGGATCCAACCCACCAGTACCATCAAGATCCGCCAGGAAGGTCGGCGCCAATTATTAATGCTGATGATCTGGAAAACGTCTGATCATCTGTAATATTTCAAGAAAGGGGACAACCCAAAGACTTGATCTGCTTAGAATTAAACATGTCAATATTTCCAGCTTGTTGACGCTCACTAAATCTTGCTAAGTCTTACTCTTTCTTATCAGCGTTGATATTATTTTTCACCACATTTCTGTTGTTGTTTCAGGGACCAAACACTTTCTTCTTATGTGCAACGTGCGAGCAGAGGACTCCGGGGAGATCAAGTTTGTGGCCAGACACGTTGAGTCCGTTGCTTCCCTGAAGGTGGAAGGTAAAATGATGACGATATGTGCATTTGCTTCTGCAACATTAAAGGGGCTGCAGCCTCTCCCCTTCACGACAGCGTATGAAATTAAACAAAAATTGCAATGTGAGAACCGTCTCCTGTGCGCATGAACCTGCAGAGGCTTATCGCCCGACTCCTCCCGGCTTTGCAGAGCTTTAGAGCAAATTTCAGGCCGCTCCAAAGCTGCTCAGCTGTCACGTTCGGCTAAAGACGCCTCACACGTCCACGTCTCGTTTCTGCTCCTCACGCCAAAGTGACCCGAAACAAATCAGTTATTACGGGCTTCACAGCGGAGTGACTGACGGTTTATTCGGATTTCTTCCCCTAACCCTAACCCATCCGGTCCTGTTGTAAGTCCAGGTCTCTAAACCCCACGTCAAACCTTTTCAGAGCTCCCTGTCAACATCGTGAAACCTCTGCAGGATAAGACCGCCCTCGAGAAGACCCGCGTGATCATGGACTGCACCGTCTCCAACCCCAGATGTAGCATTCGCTGGTACAAAGGCTGCAATGTCGTCCTGCCCTCAGAGCGCTTCGAGATCTCCAGCGAGGGCTGCTACCGCAAGCTTATCATCCAGCCGGTGGCGCTGCGCGACGAGGGCACCTACAGCGTGCAGGTCGGGGAGTACTCGTGCTCTGCAAAGCTGACCGTGGAGGGTAAGAGGACGCATGACTGCCACCGCTCGCTCGCCCGCCCGCCGCGTTACATAGGCTCTCGGGATCCCGCAGTTAGCCCGGCAGCGCCCGCTGAGATCCCAGAAGCACTTGAAGCGGTCGCGACATCGAGGCCCTCCGCTGGGAGCGCGCGCGCGCAGCAGCAGAGGCAGTCGAGCGGCTCGTAAAGACGTTACGGCGCCATCTGCCGGCTCGCAGCCGCCACAAAGAGGCCGCGGCAGAAAGGTCGCCGTCATTTTCTCGAGCTTGCACTTGCGACATTTAAGGTGGCAGCACGCCATTTTTTTTTTATCCTTAATATTATTATTCATGGTTATCAAAAGTGGTGAATCCTTCACAGAAAGCAGAAGTTCCGCTATCATGTACCCCGCATTCCTATAACATAGCTGCTTTACCATATCAACACCAATTGGTCGGTAGATCACGAGACTGGGAGTTATTTTTAAGTTGCCTTGTTTGTCCTTAAACTTAAAATTCAGGGTTTTTCACAGAAAAAAAGGCACAAATGCAAGAGATAAAGTGAGCCGTGCATCACTGACGGTGTGACGAATTGCCGGCGTCATGACTCGAGCCTGAGAACTCAGCCAGAGAAAAGGTGAGAAAAACCAGACTTGGGGTTCAAGAGGTTACCCGACGAAGATCTGCTTTCCCTCACTTCATACCTCAGATAAGAAAAGGTTTCTTTGGTGATGAGGGAAGTGTGCCCCCAAAGGATTTCTGGAAGATCTCTGAAATCTGAATCACTTCTACCCTGGAAACAAAGGCCCGAATCCTACAAGAGACCTGTGATATATTCAAGTTGTATCTTTAAATTTAGTGCTTTTAGAGGGCTTTTAAAATAGTGATTGGTGAGGTGCAGGCAACAAAGCTGCTTGGTTAAGCTTATGGGGGAAAAAAATTCACGGTGTGGGTTTAAATACAACATTTTCAGCTTTAACACTAAATTTGGCCACGTTTTGAATTCACGTCCAGCCAGTTTTGACTGAGAAATGGACTGCAGGTTCTGCAACGCAGTCTCAAAGTCTGGATAAATCGAATTAAACCAGCCTCATATTTTTATCCTAGAGTCACATATCTTATTGCTTCACCGGGCTTTACAGTCCGTACAGCGGGCGACACCCCCTGACCCCTTGGTTCAAGTGAAGTAAAACTCAGAGAAAAAAAAGGAATAAGCCCGCCTTGGTGGCTCTCACAAGACGGGGGAGACATGGAACACTCACCGATCAGCCATAACATTATGACCACCTCCCTGATGTTGCTTAGGTCCCCCTTTTGACATCAAAACAGTCCTGACCATCAAGGCCGGACTCCACTAGACCTCTGAAGGTGTGCTGCGATATCTGGAAGCAAGATGTTAGCAACAGATCGATGCAGGATTGGATTGATATCTGGGGAAGTTGGAGGCCAAGTCAACCTTGAACTGGCTGTTGTGCTTCTCAAACCATTGTTGCGTTGTGCAATATCCTGCTCAACGAGGCCACGGCCATCAGGGAACACCGCCAGCTTGCCTTCGTCCCATAGTGCATCCTGGTGCCATGTGTTCCCCAGGTTAAGTGACGCACACACACACCCACACACACGGCCATCCATGTTGTGTAAAATAAAACCAGATCCATCAGACCAGGCCACCTTCTTCCGTTGCTCCGTGGTCCAGTTCTGGTGCTCCCGTGTCCATTGTTGGTGCTTCCAGCAGTGGGCAGGGGTCAGCATGGGCACCCTGACTGGTCCCACACACAACAAACCACCATGACTGTGTGTTCTGACTCCTTTCTATCAGAACCAGCAGCAACTGTTTCAGCAGTCTGAGCTCCAGTAGCTGGTCTGTTGGATCGGACCACACGGGCCAGCCTTCACTCCCCACCTGCATCAGTGAGCCTTGGCCTCCATGAGCCTGTCACCAGTTCACCGCTTTTCCCTCCTTGGACCACTTTTGATAGATCCCGACCACTGCAGACCAGAAACACCCCACAAGAGCTGCAGGACAAAATCTTCACTTGCTCCCAAACATGCCCCACCCACTGACAGGCGCCATGGCAACCAGACAACTTCACCTGTCAGTGGTCATAATGTTATGGCTGATCAGTGTGGGTTGCATGTCCAGAAATCAAAGAATTCACAGACAACGACGAATAATGACGAATTGCAGATATTATAAATGATAAAATAGTTGATTAAAGACGGCAGGTAAGTAGCTTGAGGTCTCACCACACATCATCTGCACCACGTGACCTCCCCTCCACCATGGTGACCTGGAGGAAGACAGACCACATCGAGGAAATCAGTAACACGCACTTTAAAAAAGGGGATCAACAAGCAATGATGATGGTTTGCGGGGACATTCTAAAGTGGAACCAGACCGGATGAAACATCTGAATGAGGCAAAAAGGCTGGAGGGAGAAGGTTCGGCTTGGTGGAAAGGGAAGCAGAAGACAACAGAAGTTACAAAAATGAGGATCAGGACTGTAGAAGAGTCGATCCCAAACCCCCCAGCAGCCACTGAGTTGAGGAGATCACAGAGGGATGCAGGATTTTTTCAGGTTTGGCGTTGGACGCCTGCATCCCGGCACACGTGGGCACGATTTCCGGCAGAAGGACTTGGGGCCAAGCTCCTCCCATGTGTGCCTTCTATTCTTGTACAGGGGCCGGCTGAGAGACGGCTCCTTTTTTTAACCACTAGATGTCAGGCGTCACAAAGGTTTCTGCTTGTGGGCTTTACATTCTTGTGAGTACGCTGGTTGGGTAAGATATTGAACTTGTTTGTCTTACTTTTGTGCGCCAACTCAGCCCAGGCTGCGCAGATGGTCCGAGAGCTGCAGGACGTGGAGGTGGTAGCCCCTCACGAAGCCCGCTTTGAATGCGAGGTGTCGGCGACCGACCTCGAACCCCCCGTCTGGAGCCTGAACGGGGAGCGGCTGCAGCCGGGCCCCCGGGTGCACCAGGAGAAGATGGGCGCCGTCCACAGGCTGACGCTCCGGCAGACCTCCACCGACATGGGCGGAGCGGTGGAGTTCGCCTCCGGGAAAGCCAAAAGCAGAGCTCAGCTGAGGGTGCTGAGCCAGTGAGGGGAGGCCTCGCTCGGCGGGGTCTCGTGCCGGCTTGTCAGCTTAGCGGGGCTGGGGTTCATTTCTAACTTTCATTGTGTTCTGTTGGTGGAAGGGGGCACACAATTCTCAAGTGATACAAATTGAAGACACGATTTTGACTTTGATTCCCATGTATCTAAAATTTACAGTTAATAAGCCCCTGAACTTTTCATAGTAGTCGCTTATCACCAAGGTCTGGTCCTTGGACACTGCGAACTGGAGAACTGGATCGGCAAAGGAGACCCAGCTGGAGGCGCACCCGAGTTTATTCACTTATGTGTTTTTTTTTTTTTCGACTACGTGACGCCCAGTCAAGCCACTAACCTGCTGCAAGCCAACCGGGCTGGGTGTAGGGTGTTCCACTGGGCGTCTTTTTTTTTTTTTTTTTGGTATTTCACGTGGAAGCAAATTCAAAATAGGCAGTTCATTTTTCAAAATGATGCGATTTCTCAGTTTAGCCATATAGAATGGTGCCCTTTTTTTGTGCTATTTTCAGTTCCATTCTGGGCGTCGCTTCAGCAAATCATCACCACTTTTTTTATGGGGGAAACAGGGTCGCGATTCCAACGAAGCACTGCACGCATTAAACATCGGAAGCGTCGCTCCCAGGTCTTGGAAGAAAACGGTGAACAAAAATAAAAACTGACGACCCTGGCATTTTTTTTTTTCCCCAATATGGCGTGATAAAGTGTGCTGCATGACTTGGCGCCGCACATGCACACACGCGACAGTAAATGCGGTCGCTGTTTTGGCCTCCAGAGAGCCGCATCCCGTAAAAATAATATAGGGGTGTTTACGGCGCCGGCGCTATTTGCAGGTATGTGGGTCAAGCGATGCACCCATAGAGGCTTCTCAATATGTTTCAACGTGCAGGAGAGGGAGCTAATTTTAGTTTTATTATGTTGGCACTGAAATGCAGAAGCGTTCGATCGCCTGGATCGGGTGATCCGCTCGCATGGTCGCAAGGAATTTTAAAAAGGGCCTATCGATAGCTTCGATTCTTTAGCCTCTTAAAAAAGCGCATTGGACGACGGACCCCCGAGTTTGGCAATGCAAGTAAACGGCAAGATAGGTTTACATTTTTTTTTTTTTTTGACAGAATAAGGTCTCGTTGAGGGACGCTCGCCGGTCCCGAGTCCGCCCCGGCTCCGATTTCACGGGTGATCGCCCGAGTGACATCCGCCGTCATGGCCTTATGGGGCGTTGATGTGGACGCTGTCACGTTCTTACTTCAGCTGTGTGTGCGTGCGTGTGTGTGTGTGTGTGTGTGTGTGTGTCACATGAAGTATGTCTATAAAAGAGGTTTAAACAGGGTTGAGCCGCATGAGGGCGAATTTTCCTTCTGGTGACTTTGCCTTTGCGAGAAAAAAAAAAATCACTGTCGATGTGAAACGCCTTCGATCAAGTGCGAGAGGACATTTGAGGAGTGGTTCATTTGCAGTCGTGCGAGCAGCAGCTTTGGATGTAAATAACGAGCCGCGTGAATGTTTATCGACTGCAGCAGTGTCGGGAAGGCCTAGCCGACTTCACCAGACTTAAAAAAAAATAGTAACTGGTTTACCGGCCAGTTTATACAACATAATAGAAACCAGCCGTTTTGAATGGTTCAAGTTTTTAGATGTGGAGCAAAAGCAAAGTATCTGAAACGTGTACTTGTGACCCTGCTCGTGGCTGCCTGCGCGGAAGTGGACTGAACATGCTCGTGACTTTGCTATTGTAAGTCTTTGCCTTAAAAAAAGAAAAAAAAAGAAAAAAAAAAGCTCAGTTTAGCTTTAGAAACTCGTTATTTCGCGTCATAACGATTGAAAGCAAAAAAAAAGCAGAACCGTTTTGTGATTGTGCACATTTTTTTTTTTCTACGTCATATATATCCGAGCATGGTTTTGTGTGGGCTGCTGTGACAGTGAAGGCAGCGTGGCTCGTGTTGGCTTCAGGTGTTTATCATGAGGAAATCACAAGGTTGCTTCCCTCCCCCCGGACAGCCATGTGTGTGTCATACTTTTGTTTTTTGTTTTTTTTAGAAAGCTTCACATAAACACCAATTGCCTAATTCAGGGGGGTCTTGAGGACTCCTCGGGTCCTTAAGAGTCTTCCAGGAGGTCCTCAGCAAAATGAACACACTTTTAATGCTAATGAAAAGCATTTAAATACAAGAAATCTGACAAAGCACCACTGATCTGACTTTTCAATGTATTTTAGTATTTAGAAAGGTAGTTTGTCATTTTAAAAAGTGTATATTTTGTTCCTCTTTTACGATATTTTTCTTTTTAGCAGAAGGCGATTAGCAATATGTTTTTTTTAAAGATTTTTTTCAAGGGTCAAAATGTCTCAATTTGCAAAAAAAAAAAGAGGCTAAATATATTTACGAAATATATATAATAATGTAATAATAAATTAAGATAGAACAGTGATATTTTTGGGGGGTCAGATCAGTTAAGCCGGATCAGTCTTCTTGTGTTTAATTGCTCCTGAAAGATGCTTTTTCAGACGGCTCAAAATCCTTCAGTGAATTCATTACACCCACATATAATAGTCATCGTTTGCCTGTTGTATAGGACTTTTTTTTTTTTTTTCAATGTTTTGATGAAAACGTTAAAGATTGTTGTGTCTCGCAGCAAGGGGCTTGTAATGTAAATACATTGGGCCAAAGAAAATCAGCTTATTTAGAGAAAGTGGCAGGTTATAAAAAAAAGTTCCTGACCGCCGTGATTGAGAATCAGGGCGTGCTCGTCGCACTGGGATGCTTTGCTACGTGGGTTTTACATTTGAACAGACACTTGTAGTCGTTTTCGTAAAGTAACGTGTTCCATATTCCAGTTTTCCACTCTGCCATGTTGTCTTGAGAACAAATGCGCTGAAGTGACGTCTGACCTGTTCCAAATAAACATGCTTTATTGATGCAAGGTAAGAATGTATGTGACCCGTTTTTTTTTTTATTTTATTTTTTGTATCAGCAGCAATTGAAAAAAACAAAAAAAACAAAACACTTGTTTTAAAAAGTTTAAGTTACTTGAGTAACAATGTTAATACTCGTGTACAGTAAAAAAAAAAAAAAAAATTGTCATTGTTTCAAGATGATCTTTTCTTACGTGTCAAAGTTTTTTTTTGTTTTTTTTCCCCATAAAGTCTTAAAACAACTGACGCTACCACACCAAAGCGCGTACAAATATAGCGACTCGTTCCAGACCGAGGCTTCGTATATCAACCCCCTAGGCTTCCCCTTTGAAACTGAATATACAGATCAACATGGCAGCGTATGACATACGCTAAACGGGACGTTGGGCCGGAGAAGCACGTGCTTCTGAAACCAAACGTCGGATTTCTCTCTGAACGTTAAGAAGAGACGCGGCTAAAAACTCAAATCATAATCGAACATTAAAAGCAACTCCAAAAAGTCTAAAACCAGGTGTACTGCATGTAAAATAAAGATAATCCCACCACTTCTCCGAGGATGAGTGAGTGTGAGGGGTCAGATGGGATCAGTGTTGAGTTAAAGTCTGGGATTTAAACACTGTTACACATTTAAAATTTGATCCCACTAATTAATATTAGGATTTAGTGACTATATCAAACATCATTTTCGACAGTGTAGTGAATGAGGATGAGTGATAGCGACGTTAGCCGCTATAAGTATCCTTTTGGGGCCAAATGCTAACCGCAGTGTGTTTGTTCATGCTAGCAAAACAGTTAGCAGCAATTTTATGGAGCACATGAGAATGCATAGTTTTGTCATGAAATGCGTATAAAAATAAGATTCTCCGAAGTTAGAGACTGAACTTGCTACATTAAGTCTTCGGCTATTTTAGGCGAAAGACGCGATTTAATCTCTAATCTCCGAGGAACGCTTCCCCTTTAACTGATGGAGAACTTTGAATATTAACTCCAAGAATGCTACATTGTACTGACATGAAAATGATTGATGAGGTTTGTTTGTCGGACGGCGCTGAGCAACTGTTCGCACCGTCTCAGCTTACAGCACTTAGCATAGGTCACCGCTGTCACAACGACGGCAACAACAACAACAACAACAACAACAGCGGCGGCACACCGGCGGCACCGCAAAAAGACAGCGAGCGAAACCATTTAATCTCATATTCAGGCGTCCATAAATAGAGGACAGATAATCCGTCACTGGGATCAGATAACTAACAAACCAGATGGTTGCTTTTAAACGGTAAAAATGAAGGAGCACTAGATGAAACAGCAGGCTTTTTTTTCTTTTTTTTTTTGCGGCGTGGTCCTTGTCGTGGGAAGCGGCGTGGCGCCCGCGGCCCACCGGCCTCCGTGGCCCCGTTGACGACAGCTGCTGGTGATCGTTCTTCGCCTCCGTTAGCTGGAGGCGCTCTGCTGCTGGAGGACGCCGTAGACGTCGTCCGCTTGGCTCAGTCTCTCAAAGAAGGGGAGGAGGTCGAGGAGCTCGCTGTCCGACATGTCGTCAAACCAGGACGCGACGGGCACCTGCGGGGTCGAACAGCGGCTGTCACGGTTGACAGGGCTCAGCGGAGAAAGATGGTATTGACAACCGATGGCTGAAGGGAAAAACAGCAAGCGACTGGTCTCCCGCCACATATCCGTCGGTGGATTTCAGAAAAACGGCACACGCAGGACTTACCGCGTTGCTCGGGTGGAAGATGTAGGAGGCCGGCGAGTTGTCGATGATGATGACCTTGTTGAGGTCCCTCCCCAGGCGGCTCAGGTCTTTGACGTAATTCCCTTTGTGGAAGACGCAGGCCTCGCGGAAGAGTCGGCTCCGGAAAGCCCCCCATTTATCCAAGATGTCCGACACGGGATCGGCGTACTGCAGCGGCAGGACAAACGCAGCGGCCGTCTATAACGCGCTGCGGAGCTTCGTTCACATGCAGCTTTGCGGCTATTGTTAATAGATTAGCTAAAACTGGATTGATCCTTTCAGACAGTGTCCTCGGGGAAATTAGAGATTGCACCAAATATTTATGGATGTGTGCTAATTTAAGTTTTTACTTACAAAGCCATGGCCAACAACAATGAAAATCAGAAAAGATATAATCGGCTGATATTTGGTGAAAGTACTGGCCATTTTGGCCACTTGGGTACAGCTGGAATAGGTTGCTAACATTACATATATTTGTAAATCTTTAAATACTACTGCGAGCCAGAGGAAACACAATGATGAATGAAAAACTTTGGGAAAAGCTGTCGCCATTTAGCCATGAACTCAAGACAATGGACTGAGAGACGCTTGAGGCAACAAGTGACACGATCATTTGATTCTCTGCCAGTACGATTACACTCAGCTGCCGCTCTCTTAAGTACACCTTGCCCGTGCCAGGTTGGACCCCCTTTTGCCTTCAGAATGGCCTTAATTCTTGGTGTCGTAGATTTCAACAAGGCGCTAGAGACCTTCCTCAGAGATTCTGGTCCATATTAACATGAAAAGATTGCGCAGTTGTAACATGGAGCGTTGTCCTGCTTGGAGCTGAGGGCACCATCAGAAGATGGTACCCTGCGGTCATAAAGGGAAGGGCATGGTCAGCACCAGTACTCAGGTAGGCTCTGGTGGGTAAATGATGCTCAGTTGGTACTAACGGGCCCAAAGTGTGCTAAGAAAATATCCCCACCACCATGAACACCAACAGCAGCCTGAACCACTGATACAAGGCAGGATGGATCCAGGTCTTCATGATGTTTATGCCAAAATCTAATCCGACCATCCAGATGTTGCAGCAGAAGTCCAGATTCATCAGACCAGCAAGCTTTGTTCTATTGTCCGGTTTTGTGAACCTGTGTTAACTGTAGCCTCAGCTTACTGGTCTTAGCTGACAGGAGTGGCAGCCCCTGTGATCTTCTGCTGCCGTAGCCAATCTGCTTCAAGGTCGGACGTGTGGGTTAGGACATGCTCTTCTGCAGACCTCAGCTGGATCAAGTGGTTCATTGAGTAACTGTTGTCTTTCTATCATCTGGCCAATAGGGGATTTTCTATCCCAGAGAACTGAGCATCACTGGGTGTCTCCTCTTTGTGGGACCATCCTCTGTAAACCCTAGTAGATCAGCAGCTGCTGGGACCAGCAATCATGACAATTTAAAGCCACTTAAACCACCTTTCTTCCCCATTCTGATGCTCAGTTCGAACTTCAGCAGATCCTCTTGACCATGTCCACATGATTATATTATTGGAGTTGCTGCCATGCGATTGGCTGAGGAGATATTTGAATGAGCACTTGACCAGGTGTACCTAATAAAGTGGCCGGTGAGCGTATGCAGAAGAGTTTAAGTTTCTTCACTTTGTTAACGTGTCCACTGAAGCTTTCTCACCGCGTGAAATACCGACTTGTATGCGTACTGCACATTTTAAACTGAGCAACAATTATGTTGTCGAAAGGTGGATATCTGCAACATTAAGACGTTTTCAAAGCGTGCATCAATGGTGAGACACACACACACACACACACACACGGTTACTAATGATAAAGCACGGTTTCGGTAAATCCTGACTGAACGAATGCCTCTCAAAGTTAAGTCAAAGGTCAGTTTGAAGTAAATGTTAGAGGTTAGAATCTCTGTGCAGTCACCTGACAGGTGTCATAAATATATCTGTATGAGATGCGCGCGTGCGTGTGTGTGTGTGTGTGTGTGTATGTGTGTGTGTGTGTGTGTGTCTGTCGACTATAAATCAAAGTGAGGCAGTAATTCTAGGCAACAGGTGTCCATTTCCCCATCAAATCTGCGCTCATCTGTAATGTGCCACTCATTCTGCCTCGTGCAGCTCAGGTTCAGCCCGCAGTTGATGTCTGTGGGTAATCTGACCTTGGATAAACTTGCGGTGAATAAAACGCACTCGAACAATTCTCCCATCCGCTTGAGGAATTCATCCACGTGGGGCCTCTTTAGCACATAAACCTGTTTGGGACAGAAAGGACGGGGATTTGTGAAATTTGCAGAAAAATTTGTTGCGGAGTGACAGGACACAGTAGCTGCAGGACGCCCGTCCTATTATACTCGGATGACATCGGAGCGGCGAGGATGCCGCGCTCGTCAGACCGGAGAGGCACCACGCTGGAACGAGATCAGACTTCGAGAGCAGACCAGGTGTCACGCGAGGCCACATCCTGGTTTTACTGCTGTTTTGAAGCCTGCGCGCCAGCGGTTCTCGGGTACGTTCTTTCTTGAAAATTTGTAACAAGTGTTGAGAAGCGATGAACCAATCAGATTTTGGTCGTCAGGGGCGGGGGGTCGCTCTGACCTCGCATGTGTCAGATTCCCATTAACAGGGTATCACTGGAGCACCAGCAGGGATTTGGCACGGGCGCTCACTGGGACTTAAGGATGAACCGGGTAGCATCGGTGGACGAAGGTCAAGGTCGCGCACAAAAGATGTTTATTGGCCACAACTCAAGAATTAATGTTGGTTAGTTCTCAAATTTCAATAAAAGATTCTAGGAGGATGAAATGAGACTTTTTATATCTGAAAGGTCAATGTTCCAACTTCATTTTGGCATCAAAATCTTACACAGAGTCACTTAAAAACACCAATCTGGACTCTGGAAAGACATAAATACAAAGTGTGACATGATTGGTTGGAACAGGAAAACAGGAGCCAGTCTGTAAGGCTTTTTTTCCCCCCTTTCTTTTTGCCGCTCTCCTCGATTCAAGTCAGCTGTGGGTGAAGGTCCAGAAGCGAGAGCGCGCTCCAACACCGCTACGAATCACCACTGAAAAATAATGCTTTTTAATAATGTGTCAAGACTGTGGTTAAATAGATGTAGAGTAACTGGAGATGGTACCGTCCAATCCTAATGTCATAATGGCACATTAAACCCCCCCACATAATTCTAAGATGAAATTGTTGCATAATGAAAAGAATCTGGTGTGATGCCCAAGTTTGAGCACGCTTTCTCTACCATTGCGATTGCTTCCTTCTGTATGTTAATTTTATGATTCCTAATAAGAATTTATATCCACTAAGATGCCGGCTCTCCTGTTTCCGAACCAAGTCATCCCAGATAGGCTTTCTGCTCTTTAACAAGCCTCTCCTGGATTACTTGAAACAGTCCCAGGACTGGACAACAGACACCCGCCATCCAGCGGGAGGGCTTGGCACAACGGACTGCAGCTGCCATTTAAAGCCTGCAGGGAACCGCCACTACCATTCCTTAGCACCAGTGAGTCGGGCATAATTTGCCCCGCAGAGTCAGATTGACGGCCAGTGATTTCTGAGAAGCCAGCCAGGGTCCTCTCGCTCTGTCAGGCCACTGAAATAGCCACCTGCTGCTTGGAGCCGTCAACAGAGAGAGAGAGAGAGCGAGCCTCAGCACTGGCAGGGTGCTAGCAAAGGGGCTGGAGCACAAACTGGCGGCACCCGTGGAGAGGTTTTGGAATTTTACCGCACTATTTTTGAGCTTGTAAACGATCTTAGTGCGCGGGTTGGATGGTGTATAGCAGCATTCAAATCAAATGGTGCTCAAAAAGTACAGTTTCCTCAACAGAACTTAAGAGATAACTTAATACATAAAAGCGGTTCTGAATATGGTCGCTTAAGCACGTGAAGATGTTTACCTGGTGAACTGTCCCATCAATTTCCACTGGAATGATAAAATCAGCATTGTTCACCGGCTGTTGAGACAAAAGCAGGAGCAATCAGATCGTCAGATTACCCTCAAGGAAAGTAGCAAAACCACACAGAACCCAAGACGCGACTTTGGCGTCTTCTAAGTAACCACACTATAAATAATACGGCCTGTCACTTCCAGTACAAGCGCTTAGCAAAAGGCTCAGAAATATCAGATTTATTTGGAACAGCCCTCACATGTGGCACTTGGGGAGGCACAAATATGCTTCTCATATGTTAGCATCACCTAAAGCATATCTCTGCGGAAGACATGACACCATGGCCTAAATCGGTGTACGATGAGGTAATGCAAGTCAGACCAGGTGAACATCAATCATAAACAGCGTGACACCGAGGTAATTCTAGTAATGTTCACCAATCTTGAACCCGCGTGATCGAATGTTTCGAACGTGGATTAACAGAGCCGAGGTGTCGCAGATTTTACATTCCGGCACCGCAAATCCAGAGTTTAGAGTTCCGAGTTAACCAGTCAAGATCTTTTCCACCCGCGAGTTTCATTTTTGGCGCCATTAACTTGAGCTCCCTGGAGCTCCGC